>MDYQ01000082.1:0-103338 GCA_003024175.1 Planoprotostelium fungivorum
ATGTCGACTTTACCTCCACGTGTCGACGAACGTCCGTCATCTCTACCGTACACGCGTAATGATTGGCGTCTTGCACCTGCGACATCTCAGCGTCTCCCTCTACATCCGGTCACCTCGATCTTCTGCTGCCCCGTGACTAAATTACAAGGCACTCCCTTCGCGTTCAATTTCTCGAACACTTCAGAAGCCAGCAGACGCAACGGTCCACAATACAATCCCGTCTTCGCTGTGTCGTGTCACTCGTCATCGATGATGACGATCATGCGTGATCGATCACCTGTGGCTAATCTCTCCAGAGCAGAATACGTCTTACCACTATTCGTGGGGCCGACGTGCAAGACAAACTTTCGCTTCATCTTTCTGGCACCTACGTACCACAAGTGGGGCTCAGTCATGTTGGTCGTGGTTCGTTGTGTGACTTCGTCTGGGTCGAAATATTTGACCTGATGATGGTTCATATTCCATCTACAACGATGTAGATTCACCTGTGACGCGAGAAAATTGAGGAAGAAAGGTAAGATCCTCCTGTACAGGGCTGCGCGGCGTGAGGGACAGACACCCGACTCGGGTCTCACCTGCAACCTCTTTCTCTCTGTACAATACGGATAATATGTTCTCGTCTCCATTGAATAGACTCTCTCGGTACTCGTAAAAGGAAGATTGTATCTCGTGTGTCGTTTCCAAATAAAATATACTGTTTTTGATTTCCTCCCTAACCCAATCGTCCTCTACAAATCCAGACAAGTTCTCCATCAGTCTGACTCTTAATGCTTCTTCTGTTTCGGAGTTGAATAAGATTTGATATCGTTACGAGGAGGAGATGAGATGAGATCACCTGATAATTCTTCCTCTTCTTCTGTGACTTTTGGTTCCTCTGGTTCTGCTCTCGTGACGATTTTCACCTGTAAGGTGTCACAGGATCATCACATTGTCATGGATGTCACCTCCGCCAATTCCTCAGCTGCTCTGGCCTGCTCGACGCTCATAACTTTCTTCTTCTTCCTCTTCACCTCTCTCTCCTTGTGTGGAACCTCATCTACGGTCGATGATGTCTCGCTCTTTGGTGTATCAGCTGCGACATCTTCCTCTCTTCCTCCATTGTTCATCGGTCTCAGCGTCAGTTGCGGCTGGAGAATTCAGACTGATGGACGATGATGTGTGACATTTCACCTCCGTCTCACGTGCAAAGATCTTTGTCAATTGACCCGAAGATGGAACGATGAGACCTGATGCATCGAGCAACTGAAATGGCTTCTTCTCTCGACTGCGAGTCTTGCCCAGATCAAAGTGTCTGATGACATCGCGAAGTAACTGGTTCGAAGTGTAGCCGTCATAGATGCGAAACTGTGCTGTTTCATGTTGATAAGATACTCTGACACTCTATAAGGTGTCAGTCAATGAGAGGGAGAGCAACGCCGCACCTCTGCAGGTTGAGATTGTTGAGTTACCTGGATGATTTGAGGAGGTCAATTGGACAACCGATCTCACCTCTGAAGATAAATATCGAGACAACGTGTTATAATATGTCGCTGGCTTCGCGATGGACGTCCCATTGTATAGAGGTGTTGGTGTTCGGGGGAGTGTGCGCCTGACGAAAAGATTCGACCCAAATGAGGTTCTGAATGTCTGTGTCAGGAAGACACTGCAACCTCTCTGGCAGTTGATCATCGAAAGAGTGATGCGCGAGCACGTGTTCACCAGCTTGTCACAAATTATTGAAACCATGTCAAGAAGCTCAACGCTTTGATTGATTCGGTCAGATTACCACCGCCAAGGGACTCTTCTAAACATTGTATACAATTTGTGGGTCTGGTGATCTCAGAAGCCGAATCATCGGAACATACACTCGACTTTCGATCTCTCTGATTGTGATCACAAATTCAGTGAACACATCGTACCGCTTCCACTTCAAAGCAGTTACTCACTACGTATAGAAGCCATCAGAATCCACCATCGAGCATCTGCAACGAGGAGACCTGGATCCGAACGCGGGGCGAAACGCCCGGTCACGTGATCTCAAATTCCTCGAATAATTTCGACATTAACCCGAATCTCACGGTAAGATGACGAGAACAGAATTTTATGCAGCTTGAGGCACCGGTAAACCATTTTCCGCTTAACACACAAAGCAGCAAGCCAACAATAGCCTCAAAGCCACAATGACGATGGGAATACCAAACATGGATCTCTATTGAGACGCAAGTCACAACGGCCAACGCATTACTCTACAAGGTCTCTTCTGATCAAGAACGTAAGAGCTTACAACCTCTTTGCCATCTCACCGGGAACATCTCAAGAGCCGATTTATCTATCGGCCCCACCCCGAGACCAGATCTTCAACGGAATCTTTCATCATACCGGATCAACACCTCAAGATGTCCACAAGTACGAAAGAGAGAAGACAAGAACGTGTCCCCAGCCACATCCAACGACCCTCTCAAACGGCAGTGATCACAAGTAGCTCTGCTCTCCTCTCGAGGATGATCACACACTGTTGTCCCTGAGTTGGCGATGTGAGGTGACGATGCTGCTATCAGGAGTCAGACCGACAAACGAACGATGATGTACGGCCAGTATGCCTTCGGGCAGAAGACTGTATGTCCTCGGATCGACCGCACAGATGATTCACGAATGTGATTGATTCTGGCCGGAGTAGAGAGACAGGTAGACATCGTCTGCCGTGTCAACCCTTTCGAGGGCCTCTACGATGAAGGCAGGCGAGTGTCTGACGAGGCTGTGGTGTACGGAGTATGGCCGTACCCAGCCCGGGTAGAACATCGGCGTTCCTTCTTCTCTCAAATGTGCATGAGACATCACAGATACACACTGCACCTGGCGACGCTTTGAATAAATCGAATTGTATCGAATCTGTTTTATTTCTTTCCTTCGAGGTTGATGATCGATCATCTCTGTAACACGTCTACGATCTCATTGTTTGTGCATCTTTACATGATGGACAGGAGAACTGATCAACTAAGAGTATTGGATATTCGATGGAATGATGAAACAGTTCACCGTTTCGACCAATCGAGTGGTGTTATGGAGAGTCACACAAGGACAACATCATCAACGTTTATCATCACGCAGAGGCGATTGGGTGCATCTAGAATCTGACGATCTACATCGATGTAGTTGCTCATCTATATTTCTTCACCATTTCGTTCCATGGAGAATATATTCCTCACCTGAGATATGACGGTGGGTTCCACGTGCTCTGGCATTGTATCGCAGTCCAAACGCTCGCGATTCACGAGCGCGAACCTACCACTCCGACATCAGAACCAATGGATGTTCAATTTTTACCAACGCAACTCGTCATTAGCAGATTCATGAATTCATAAAAAATGAAGCAGCGGCTTGTTTTATGCATCATCTTCACTCGTATTGAGTCAGTACCTAGTGAGCTAATCCCTGTCTTCTCTTGTATTTCACAATCAGGAATACGACCACTCCAGCAATGGATACAACGACAATGCCAGCCACTTGGGGCTTCGTAAGTGTTCCACGACCTGATCGAGACTGTGATACTTCTTCGCATCAGGTTGTCTCATGCGTTGCTTCTCCGTTTCCCCTACGTCAGACGATGATATCCTGATCTGCAAATCATCAGCAGAACCAGCAAAAGGGAGTGCATCCGCCGGGAATCGAACCCGGTTCGCCTGCTTGGAAGGCAGACATCATACCATTAGACCACGAATGCTTGTTGTTGACATGAACAGTTGCTCCGCATGACGCATATCTTTATAAAAATGTCGAAGCAGCTCATAAGTTGCTGTTCTCAATCAGTTTTCATGCTATGAAGTGAATAGCGCCGAGATGTGAATGTCTTCTCGTGTGATGTTCGATTCCCGTGTGGTCATTCAAGGCAGTATTAGCATCTCGCGTGGTTGCTTACCTCACGAGTTGGGAATGGGAGTTTACTCTGGTATGATCGAAGGCGTCTGTGATGTCTTCAAAGGAGTTCTCATTTGAGCCGATGGAATACATGATTGCGTGGTAGATCACTCGACTACTGCGTTCAATTTCGCTCGTCATCCCATCACGAAACATCTTCTGGCAGATAGAGAATCAACCCACAAATGCGAAGACTGATGAATGGATGGTCTCCTTGATCAGTTCGGTTGACGAGCACAAACGCGAATAAAAGAAGAAGGAAAAGTTACAGAACGTGAAGATTTATCTACAGAAAAATGAAGCTCGCCTGGCGAACTACACCTCCTTCGCCGTTGGCCGATCGAGTGTTCCTCTCCTTGCCCGGGGCTTGTGGTTGTCTCTCTGGTATTGTCCTATCCGTATATCGTACCTATAATCAAGTGTAGAGTGTTCAAACTATGCGATTGTGGGGTTCCCATCACGCTTCGTTTTACATCACACCGATCATAGATCCGAACGAGTTGGAAATCATTCGATCTTCTGAGAGGGTTTTGGCTGTCTCATCTTCTACCCGAAGGCTCATGATGTACTGTGACGTGTTCATAGGTGTCTGGGGCATCTCAAAGAACACTTCTAACGTGTTGGCCTCCATCTTGATCTTCGAATCTTTCTTGATGGTCTTGTTGATGTTGTTCTTCACGGCGACGCTTGTGTTGGTTCTGTTGGACTTCATGAGTTCTTTCTAAGAAAAGGAAGGGTCGGGCTGCTTACAGTTGCGGTGATGGTTGAAAAGTGATAAGCGGGTTCCCTCAGCGGACTATTCTGTGTCGACATTGAGCGTAGTTGGTTTTGGGCAGAGCTCATGTCGACATTGATGAGACGGCGGCTTCCGCTTCAATGAAAGTTCTTCCAATGGAAATTACAAATGTAAGAATAAAAGGAATTAAATATGAATATTTTCCATCCATGGAAGTGAAGAGCTGAAGAGCTCGCAGAGATGTTTGAGTTCAGATAAGACCTTCAGGTACAACTGTGATGTGAGAGGTGCTCTAAAGCATCTCGAAGACATTACAACCACACCGAAGAGGAACAATATCACACTCTCTGAGTGACATCACTCCACGTTCACTTCTTTCTCTCCACGTTCACTTCTTTCTCTCCTCTTCTGATGTCGCCATCACGATCTCATCCGGAAGTTCGGAGCAATGGAGGATTCCAAGAAAAGGAAACGGGCCACGAAGCGGTCGTCAGCTCGGGTTCGCCGAAACCCGTTCAACTTCCGATCAGGAGCATTCACATACGATCACAAACCGAGAGACACACACACTACAAGATGATGCAAGATGAACTCTCGTTTGATGGACTGCTAGACATGGAGGGTCAAGGAACTCTCGATCAATCCACTGGTGGCTTCGTGGATGGGTTGATGAACTCAGAAGACTTTACATTGGACATCAAATGGAGCCCCGATACGGAAGAATTGTCTTCAGATGGTGCCCCTATCATCGAGCCCATTTTAGAGGCAGCCGAGGTCTTTGACTTCAAGCCGGAGGTAGACTCTTGGCTCATACAAGATGCAGAGGTTACCGAAGAGAGAGAAGAAAACCCCAGAGTCGATCAAGGTGAGACCATTGATGGGAAGCATGTGGAAGCCCATCTCATATTGAATAGCTCTCTCTATCAACCCAGTTCCAATGAAGAGAACGAGAGCCAATTCTGCCGCCAACGAGCGCAACCGCGAACGTCTAGAGGCCAACAAGCGCTCGGCCCAAATGTCCAGGGACAGGAAGAAGGCACATTTGGGAGAATTAGAGAATGAGCTCACCCATCTCAACGTCGAGAAGACAGAGATCACCAACGAGCTCGCACGCCTCCAAGCTGAGAACGACATAATGAAGAAGGAGCTCCTCTCCCTGCAACAGATGATAAGCCAATCACCTCTCTTGGCGAAGAGCCTCGAGAGAATGCAGACGATGAACATCAACGCCATGGGCAGAGACGAATCTTCGCAACCTCAGACGACACAGACCGCCGTATCGTGGTACACCATGGTCATCATGTACATGTTCTCGCAGTACTTTCAGAACATGGCCACCGCGCAGAGTGCATCATCACCGACAGCGACATCACAGACGCTGCCATGGGTTCACTGAGGCCAATATTTTTCACCGTGTAGAGAAGACATCGTAATGATACATATGTAAATAGATCACAACCATTCAATACTCTTCATGTTCTCATGTGATTGTGCTCGTGTCCTCCCTTTCGATGATGTCGTCATCATCATTTTTACAGAGATCGTGCCTTGTTTTTGAAATCTCTATCACTACTTCTTTCAACAATAAACATGTCTATCATGTGGCTGCTGTTGCATGTCTTCAAAGATGACCAACACATTCATAGAGTAGAATCTATTTCGTCGTCTTTAAGCAACGATCTCACGGTTGGTGCCGTGGACGAATCCCATCAACTTCTGGATGATGGACTGGTGCTGAGATGGATCTTCAAAGTTCTCAGCGGGCAACTTGTTTCTCTCGTGTAAGACTCTCAGGACTCCGATGATGGCCAAGATGGACAAGAAGACACCCAATGTGATGTAGCCCGTGCGATGTCTGTCAAAGTACATGATGAGAGACTGGACGAAGGCGCTACCTCCGATACGGTTGAGGAAACCTGCATCGTCGTGTGAGATGGATGTGATGTTAGACATCGTATCACCTCCATGTTGGGCAGAAATGGCCTCTAAGACTTGGTTCTGAGACATCTGTCCTTGTGGAGCTCCTCCCAGTTGGGAGTGCTTGTTGAAGTTCTCTCCACTCTGGCTGAGGTAGCCAGTCAACTGAGTGAACTCTGTAAAGAGGATGAGTCATATGAAACGTAATGCAACCATGCTGCATGATCATCTCACCGTTGAAGTCGAGACTGCCGCTGTGATCGAGATCATACATGGACATCAAGACCTTGACGGTCTCTTCATCGTGAGTGTAACCGATCTGGCTCAAAGCGTGACGAAGTTCGTTCCATTCGACAGTTCCAGAGCGGTTGACATCGACCTGAGTTCTTTAAGAGATGGTGACGTGTGCACGTGATCGAACCTTCTCGAATGCAGCTCTGGCTGCGTCGGGGTTGATGTTCTGTTGGAACTGCTGAGTCCAGCCGTAGCCGGGGACTTGAGTGTAAGCGCCGTAGCCACCTGATTGCATCTTCAATCTCTGTCTTCGAATCGATCCTTGTGCATTACCTCCATATCCAGGTGCAGGTGCGCCGTAACCGGGTGCCTGTTGAGGATAACCAGCTGGTGCTCCGTATGCACCGGGTGGTGGTGCTTGTCCATATGGAGGTTGACCATATGCAGGCTGACCATAAGGAGGTTGGCCGTAAGCCTGAGGTTGTCCATAAGGATCAGGATATCCTGCCTGAGGTTGAGGATATCCAGGTTGTCCATAGACTTGCTGTTGAGCGTATTCGCCTCCGTAGTTAGGCTGTCCGTAGACTTGTTGCTGATAGAGTCTTAGACGGTGATTGGATGGAAAATGATGGAAGCATTACCTCTGCTCCGTGGTGATGCTTGTGTCCGCGTTCGGTTCCTTCCACTGTTGATAGATCAGCATCGTCTTATGACGAATACGCTCTCACTCGTGTTTCTGTTGTTCTTGTTGTTTCGTAGATAATGAACTGACGTCACATCATCCTCTTATACTACAATGGTATTTCTCCGTGCTTTCTACCATATCCATGACACAGAACACCAATATCGCGCCGCGTAGCACGAATGTATAATCATCTGCACCTCATCATCCAAAACGATCGTACATCAATCACATCTCTATCATTCGTCTTTTTATGAACAATCTCGAGTTTAGTGGGTAGCCTTCTGCTTGTAAGCCTCGGCCTTGGCGTCGTGGCTGGTCTCGGATGACTTGTCTTTCAGAGCATCGACTCCGGCGTTGAGACGGGTTCCAATGGACTGGTCGCTGTCCTTGGCGACTTCCTTGTTGGCCTCCTTGGAGGTGGTAGCAGCAGCTCCCTGGACGGATTCGGCAACGTAGTTGGCAGCGTTCTTGATGGTCTCCATTTGTTTCTTGTGTGTGTTGATATTGTGATGATGAGACGGTGCAGAAGGTAGTCGACGTAAGAGGAGAAACCGCTCGCTTTCGAGCAGGCGGGTCGCACGTCTTTAGAGTTTTCGAGTTGTGTCCGCGAGGGGGAGTTCTACGTGAGATGTGGAGTGGTACCTCTTTAGCGTCAGGGGAATGACGGAACCGGTGGGCACGCCGAGAGACGCCGTGTGAGGAATTGATCTTTTCCCTTCTCGTCAACGCACCAGGTTCTTACCGTGAATGAACACGATCGCGATCGTCTAAATAGGAGCTCATGTGTAGTAGATGAAAAGGATCATCGTCTAAACCCGCTATAAATGAACGATACGTTCTTTTCGAAAGAGAAGGTTAGGTCACGGCATTGTCCGCGACGGCGATGTAGTTTGTGTTCGATCGCGAGAGAGGATGTGAAGGTGTCGTATCATCGTCCCAACTGTGCGACCCGCCAAAATTCGTCATTCCCGCACAAACACCATCCACCGGTCGGAATCATTTCGAGACAGACGCTCGATTAGAACATGTTCAGCGGACACTTTGCCATCGCCCTCCTGATCAAAGCATTATACCCAAAGATCCCGACGACCAGCATCATATGGGGAGCTGAATGGATCGACGTTATCAACGGCATCTTTGGAATGGCGGGTATCAATCGCATCACACCGAATCCCCAGGCCACACCCTACATGTTCGTCGACCTCGATTTCATGGATTACGATCACTCCCTCGCCGCCACCGTCTTCTGGTCCATCATCTGGTCTCTCCTCTTCATCTCTCACGGTCGAAAGACCATGTTGGTGGCTGGACTCTCTTCTATGGCCCATTGGTTGGCCGATTGGCCATTTCATAACTCTGATTTGGCCCTCTATCCGCACTCGTCCATCCGATTTGGAATGGGTCTGTGGGGCAAACTAGGAACAACTGCATGGATCATCGAGGCCGTCTTCTGCCTCGTCTTGTGTATCATCGTATGGAGGCTCAATGAGAAGAGGGGAGTGTCTTATCGTTGGGCATTCATCTTCCAGATGGCTCTGGTCTTCCAGCTCACACCGTGGACTTCACCTCTGCACTACGTCTTTCAGCTACCACGCCCCTTCGCAGATCGTCTCGCAGCAGCTATGGTCTTTGTGGGCTCAGTCATTCCCTCCATCATCATGACCAGATTAGTGGACACAGCAGAAGAGAAGAAGGATAAGAAGAATTAAAGACACCGACTGATTTATTTCTATCATCATCAGGTGTGTGAGGTTAACCTACACCTCTAATTGAATGTGTTGTGCCACTTCTAACGGTGCGTAGGTATCATGTGGGTTACCAGAGGACAATGATGGTGACACAAATCTCCTCGAAAGTGTGCCGATCGATGGGATCTGTCTTCCAACACGCTGTTCCAAGAATCAGCATCACATCATGTCTGATTCGCAACTGACCTGTCATCATCTGAGAGAGAAGAGGGACAGTGCCCTGAGGGACTTCGGAGATGCAACAACGTGCATCGCGACGCTGATGGCATCCATTTCGGCCCAAGGCTCATCCACCTGTCTCGCTATCACATCACAAGCCGAAATGAGATCTCTTGCAAATGTTCACAGTGATGATCTCTCACATGGTCACACCGAAAGAAAAGACTATTCGAATGTCAGAAGTGATACGTGTGATTCATCGTGATGGTGTGATGGATGATTGGATGATGGTCCGTGGCGACGTTCTCTCACCATCTGATTTCGTGGAATACTGGGAATGGAGGATGGCTTCTGGGCTCATCCACTTGATAGGGCCGATCTGTTGCGTCTGTGACTCTCAAGTTGAGCTTCTCATCTATCATGCAATCGTTCTTCTCAAGAGTGATCCACCGGCACAGAATTCTGACTCGATTCAGACACGACGGTTGTCACCGGTGACGAGTGACAGAGGTTGGGGTGGGAAGGACATCCCATGAATGTGACGATGTTGGGATGTACTTTGAGGTTCTGCAATATTCCAACCTACCACGTTTCAGTGTGGCCCGTTGTAGAGAGAGGTGCGCATACCTCTCTCAGAAATTCTTCGAGTTATTTCTGTGTGACGAATTCGGCGCGGATCTGTTTGATCTGATGACGTCATCACACGTCATTGACACATCCATGTGCAATCAACTCACGGCAACGAGTATACCGAGATCGACGTCTCTTCGAATTTCTCGGGGACTCTACCCCCGGTGATCTCATCTACAACGTTGTAGATGGATGATCTCACACCATCTTAGGTTCTGGGAGCCGATCTGAGATTCTTCTATGCCGGCCAATTCTTTCAGTGGCTATTTGAGAGGTGAGTGGTCCAAGTATGCGAATCTGCAGGCTCTCGTTCTGGATCACAGTCGAATCGGTAACCTGGGAGACGGATCGGATGGTAGCCAGGTCAGATCGTTCACGATGGAGTTGTGACGCATACCGATTGACGATATCAGTTTTACATTTTACAAAACTTCGCTTATCTTCATCATCGATTTACGTATGTCGGTGAGAAATCTCGACGAGATTCAAACGATGACAAACTGTTGGTTGTTCTGTTCGCAACCGATTGAGCGGCGGACTCTTTTTCTTATCTCAATTGTCTTCCATTGCCATTCTCAGACTGAACAACAATCATTTCAATCCCCTCACCTCTCGAAAGAACCTGCAGGTAGTAGACGTAAGGTACGTACGAACCTCATCTTTCACATCGTTGACTCAACTCTCCACAATTGTAACGAGATCGAAGGCCAGATGCCAGATTTTATCGATCTCTTCTCTCTTCAGAATCTGAACGTCAGTCACAATCGATTGAATGGTAATGCACCTCCTTTCACTGATTGTCGCGATCTCAGGAATGTCGACATGTCCCACCACAGGATACGTTACGTCACGCAGGTGATCGCGTTGTAGATGAGTATCGATCGACGATATTCAGGTCACGCTCACGGATCACGTGACCTGTGATTTCGATGAAATTCGATACATTGTCCGGTGGCCTGGCCTCACGAGGGCGACGAGGCTGCCAAAAGTTTGGATTTTCACTATCGCTGAGAGTGAAGGAGCCACACAGTGTCTCCCACTGATCCTTGATTCACATCATCTGGAGAAGTAGGAGAGACCAAGATCGTAGCGATGACGCCACCGGATCTGTGATGGCGTCATCGCGATGCATGACGATGCATTCTCGATGTTACTCACCGGGTCGGTGATGGACAGACGATGTCGTGTGATGTTTGTGAGACATGATACGGCTGAGAGGAAACCATTGTGTTCGAAAGTAGAGACGTCACCTTCCATGCGAATACGAATGGGTCAGTACCAGATCCTTGGATGCGGTGGAAACTACTGTTCCCGCCATACAACCCCCAGCCCATTATCGAGCGTTGTCGTGAGCGCTGTCTTGGGTGAAATTTCATCGGAATTTCGATCGAATCTTGATTCGGGCAGGTGGCTTCTTCGTGTTGATTATCATCACAATCTTTCTCTTCTCCGTGCATTGCCGCCACATCAAGAGAAGAGAAGCGGCTAGACAACTGGCAATGATCGATGTGTCACAGCTGAACGCATCCACCGTGAAGAGATCGTTGATCGTTTACGATGAGCTCAGGGACAGATGGGGCAGATCGCCCTCATCGTGATCTCATTGCAAGTCGATCACGCTGATCCATGTGAGGATTTTAGCTGTGAAAGGTCCGTTCAAAAGATTCGATTGAGCTGAGGTGAGATATAGAAGAGCAGAGGATGACGTATAGAAGAGGAAGAGATGAGAGGATGCGTTGAGTCACCGTCGAAATAGAGGATGGGTTTTGGAAGAAATCAGGAATGGGGCCGCGGAATCGATTATCACTTTTCACGATGAGTCGATCGTGATGAGATGGACCAGAGGTCTTGTAGATCGGACATATCGTCGAATATTCCGGACAACGTTCCATTCAATCGGCGGTTGCCTGGGTGGAGGTTCGATGGTTCTACAACGTTGTAGATCGTCACCAGATACGGAAAAATAAAATATATGGGATAAGAGAGAATGATTCGACGGAATTCCACCGAAATGTGAGAGAAACTGAACGTTACGTAATGATGTGTGAAGCTAGCTGGTAGTTCCGTTTGAAAGATGTCAGCTGACATATGAATCAGCTGACAACAATATGATATCCTCATGCTTTGTCACCAGCTCCATTCTATATAAAATCATCTATTTCCAAAGACGTGAATCCTTAGGTTCACTTCAGCGTCCACTGATCATATGATGTCCGAATGACATGAACAATCAAATGGTAATTCATTCGACACTCATCATAACGGGCAGGATAGGAGGTTCGATAACTGTGAGTGCCCTCGTTTGGTTGAAATGATCTTTGATGACATTATAATGGATGAATAGGCATTGGAAAACTCATTTATATACAAGACAAAGGCTCAGCAGTCTGACCCAAACGTATTCTCTCCGCTGTAAGTGACGTAGAGGAATCCATCTTCATCTCTGTTCTTCTCGTAGATCTGACTCATCAGTTGTCCAGTGGCAGGAATAGTGTCGTTGACGAATAAGAAGATAGCTTGGTCTGGGTTCAACTTGATCTGCTTTCTGATCTCAAAGATGAACTTTCCAGCGGTGATATCGGCGGGCACGAGATACTTCTTCTTGTCTATCTCGGGGGCGTCGCTCTTTGGTGCCTTCTCTACGATGACTGGAATGCGGTCTGGATATTTGCCTCTAATCTTCTCTGCAAACTCCTTTCTTCTGTCTAATGTGGAGTTAGAATCACTGTCACACTCTTCACGTGAACTCACTGAAGTCATAGTCGACTTTGAATTGTGAATAGACCATGTTGCTTGTGTTGCTCGGTTTCTGTTTTGTGTGGTTTTGTTTTTTGTGGTCGGATGTTTTGTTCTGCAACGAGAACTTCTCATGCGACCGCTAAACACAATTTTTCCTTGTTTTTCGCAGTTCACCGAGAAGAATACCGTATTCTACAGATTTCGCTGCGTTCACCTTCACTGAACTATCTATCCAACATATCATCATTGATAATCAAGGCGGAGCTCGTTGCTGTGTATGTACCGTAAGCACCTCTAGTGGTTGAAAGGTGCGTCACCAGTTGTTCGTGCAGCATCATTCAGTGCGTAATTCCTATCGAGATAAATAAAATGAAATAAATTCGGTGGAGGAACTTTCACGGAGGAGGCGCACAAACAACCACATCACATCGGCTCACAATCGATTATGACCACAGAGGATAATCATAACGATGAGAACCTTCCTATCCTCTTAAGGAACAGAAATCGAGCATTGGACGGTGAAGAAGATGAAGCGAAGAGGTGCGTGCTTCTCATATCACCTTCGACCTGAGTAGGGATTGACAGGTTAAAGAAAGACATCGAGTCACGACCGGAGGAATCATCCATCGATGATTATGAGAGAGTTCCCGTCTCTGCGTTTGGCTCTGCGATGCTTCAGAGTTTGGGCTGGAGTGAAGGTGCACCCATCGGTCTCACTAATGCAATGTAAGACAGTCAATCATCTTCAGCACCGCTGTATTGATGAGCTCGACAGTGTCTTCGAACCTGTGTTGACGAAGAAGAGAGGAAGAGGTCATCTCGGTCTGGGTGCTACACCGAAAGATACAGATAATGAACTCCCTCACAAGAAGAAGAGGGAGGCAGATGACGATGAGAAGAAGAAAAAGAAGAAGGAGATGGGCGAGGGAAGTTTTGTCATCATCACAGGTGGACGAAATGAGGGTCTGAAGGGAAGAATCAAATCGATGGAAACGACTCATGTCAACATCGTATTGGAGACGAGCTCAGAGGTGTGTCGTCTCATGTGATTCGAGATCAATCGAAGTCCGTCCATCACATACACGATCGATGTTCTGACACATCACAGACGGTCAGAGTGAGAAGAGACGACGTAGTAGAAGATACTCCCGAAGCGAGAGAAAAATTGGCCAAAGAGAAGAAGGAGAGGAAAGAGAAGAACAAATCATCATCGTCATCATCAGACAAGAAGAAAGTCACAGAGAAAGAACCATGGCTACTGCCCGGCTTAGTCGTTCGTGTCATCGATAAGAATCTGAAGAAAGGTGACGTCACACATCATCATCCACATGGCTCACATCAACAGGAACCTTCTATCTCAAGAAGGCCATCATAGAGGACGTCCACAGCCCACACGATTGTTCGATCAAATTAATGGAAGGATCCTCACTCGTAGATGGTGGGGTTCATCGTGTAGACGTTTTGCTGATGATGATGATGCAGCGAGGGACAAAATGTTAGAGACGGTCATTCCAAGAAAAGAAGGAGAGCCTCTCATGGTGGTTGGAGGCAGCCGGCGAGGCATGAAAGGAAAGTTTATGGAGAAGGTCAAGGGAGAGAAAGGAGACAGTTTTGTCGTGGTGCAGCTGCAAGAGACGTTAGAAGTGTTGCAATATCCTTTGGAGAGAGTCTGTATGTTGGCTGGGGGATATTAAAAGTTTTTGAAGAATATTTTATTGTTCGTCTACAACGCACCAGGAGATATCGAGCGGTGATTGTTTGAAGAGGAAGACATGCCAGGTCATGAAGAGAAACAACAGCCAAAGACACAAGAGGATGAGCTCATTGGAGTTCTGTTCACGTTGAAGAGTGAGTCACCTTCATCGTCGCTCATTACTTCCCATCTGAAAAGATATAATTCTTTCGATTCACGTTTGAAACTTCTGCAGCGGTTCAAGTACAGATGAGGAAGCTTTTGAAATATCAAGAATCTAGGTGACCCTCGATCATCATCGGGCGTCTCACAATTCCATCAGCTACGCCTTCCACGTGCAGCATCACAGCAATCTGAAGAAGATTATCGCCAGTGTGAATCAATTGGGTCGCTGTCTCAATGGTCAAGGTGGTAATCACACATCTCATCCATGTTGCACCACTAAACATTCGATAGGAACTCCAGACATCAGAATCGATATCGTAGAGGATCCCCAACTCCTATCTGGCTTTCCATCTCTGACGACCGAACCCAAGATGGCTCGGCCTCTCGTCGATGACAGCCTTCACTCGTTCCTCCTCAACCACAGAGACAACATCACATCGAAGCAAGTGGCCGACAGAATTCTCTCCACCATGACTGCTTCTTCGTTTCAACAACTCAACGGTGTCCATCATCTCGTCCGTTTTTCTCATCTGACGCACACGTAGAGGAGTCCATTCAAGTTCTCATTCCACTGATGGCTCTGTGGCTCAAAAGTGAGATGACTCATCCCACATCTCACGAAACAATACAGGCCGCCCGGGAAACCAGCTCGCCTTTGCACTGGTGGCCTTGTATGAGTCCATGAAGAACTTCCCCAACGCTTTCTTACGTGTGAATGCCACCGTCTTGACTTCATGCATAGAAGGTGAGACGATCAGGGATCGATTCTCGTCGTCTCTGATGAGAAGACAGTTTTAGAGGGAAAGATCAGAGAGGCGTGGAGCGGTGGTGGTAGCGTGCCGCTGTCCATAGACGAGCTGGAATACATGAGAGACTTCCTCCGTCGTCTCTGAAACAGAACATGAACAACGTCTATATAAATCCATACATCGATGGCCACTGCTCACCGTGCATCATGTTCGGAACATCCTAGACATCGTCATTGACGTTTGATCTCAAGTCTTCGTATCTTCTAAGGAAGAGCTACACGTGAATCACGTCTCCTGTGCGATGATGATGTCCCAGAGCGGGTTCACGTGACAAGCTGGCGACAGCTACAACGACAAACAGAAGAGCACAATCTCTCATCTCGACCAAGCGGTGACACACGGTTTTCGTTCGTAGACGAGTGAAGAGTTTAGAAGATGAGAGATGTTCAAGATCCCCGCCAGCCCCTGCTTGATGGGGCTAGCTCACACGCATCCATATACCCAATCCTCTGTTGGACATTCGACGCCGACTCGTGGCCTACCTTTAGAGAGGAGATATGGGACAGAGTCAATGCGGTGCAGAGATTGAGCTACCCTATATGGACAATCATGTGCATCTTTTCTGGAGGGCTGTGCTTCCCTTGCATATACAGTCAATACAGCACAGTCAGACGACCATTCAAAGACAAGTATGGAAGATACAATCCTGCCGTCCACCGGTGCAGTCTAGAGATTGGCAGTGTCACTGTATTTGGAGACACGTGAGAACATGATTACAGATGTTTGGTATTCAGAGTGACATCGTACAGATATCTCCTGCAACCATCGGAAGCAAGTTTGGCGAGAAGAACATACAACTTACAGGAAGTGCGATTAGATTCTAGACGTTATCCAAATGGTGTCCAAATCGTCGTCTTATCTCTCATACTCGTTCATCTGAGCAGTGAGACGGATACAGCAACAGACACGATCGAGGATGTCGTGAGGTCGACCACGTTAGAGGTGAAAGATGGAGATGGAAGTGATCGGAATCTGATGTATTCGACAGATACCAGTTCCACATGATCAAGTGAAGGTCGTCGTTGAAGCCCTTCCAGAATTTTGCAAGGGACTCACGCAGCATGTGTCCATCAATCTTCCCGTTTAGAGTTGCTGATTAAAGGACGAAATGAAAGACGTACATCACCTTCTTCGATCATCACCATCTGTATCAAGTTCCACACATCCCTCGCCATTAGCCTTGTTGGCAGAACATGTTCTATCGCGACGTCACATCAATACCAGTGTTGATGGCAATGCACAAGATCACGACGAGACAACTTGCTGGGTTCTTTTTCAGACCATAGCCGATCATGGCCGTGATGTGAAGATCTCTGTACGTCGCGATCGTGATCGTCCCCCCCCGATCGATCATCTGAGGTCTCGGGCGACCTCTTCAATTTCTTGTGAGGGTTCATCCTTCTATCACGTTCATCATCACATGCGTGCTCTAGATGCAATTCATTACATGGCATCTGATTTATTTCCGTTCCAAGAGGAACTCATCATCCCTTGATGTGACAGACCGAACGGAAGATAACCGTGACCTGTGTCGGTTCATCGTCTTCTCATCTGTCCATGTCGAACTCACTCATGGTGGGCACGTGCAGGTGCAACGAAGACATGCCGTTGTCTTGACTCGTAACCGATGGCGTTAGAGGTGGTAGTTGTTCGATTGGAATCGAAGCGGATGAGAGGACGGTGGGGTTGTTCATCTTCTGATGAGATCATGAGTCGAAGACAAAGAGGTGGAGGAGATGATGAATACGACCTTTACGCGAGGCTTTCGCGGTGGTTTCATGTCTGGCGTGCTGCTGATGGTGATGGGGTAGGGTATCATCATAGAATTTTTCCCGGAATTTTCTGGCTTGCGACTGCGGTATATCGTCTTCTCTGAAATCTGGAGCAGTCTACAACGTGTCAGTTGCCATGATCATCATCATCTCGATCGTGTCGTTGATCGATCTCACTTGGCGAGGACGCCAGCGGGTACGTCGTCTCCAATCAAGAGTATGATCTGCTTTCTCAGAGGTGAAGTCGGAGGCAACTTCTTCATCGTCTCCGCGATGTTGTCGATCATCTTGGCGTGCCATGCGGCGTGTGAATCGAAGAATTCTTTTCTGCCCCATTCACTCTTAATCATCTTCTTGACGAAGCCGGGCTCGTTTGTAAGCCGGTCGACTGTATCGGATATGCGGCGGTACTGCATGGCAATGTGAGATGATGATGATTGACATGTGGATCACGGGACATGAAAGTGAGATGAACGTGAGATGAACGTTTCGTATGTCTCGTAGGTGTGTGGAGGTGGGATGAGATGTGATGTGATGTGACATCGGATGATGATTGACGTCGACATTGGAGATGAGAAGTGTTGGTGTCGATTCTAAATGGATGATATAGGAGAGGATGAGTTGATCTGACATTGTGGATGGACATGATCATGATGCATCACCTTGACGCTGGGATTCGAATGTTCGGATAGAGGAACGTTTGGTCGCCCTCTTTTCTTGTCCGGATCAGTGGTAGCTCTCTGTTTCTTCTTCGAGATCCTTTTCGGAGGTTTGACTTCCATCTGTATACTCTCTTCTGGCATGTTGAAATGGAAAGACTCCACGTCTGCGTGACTTTCGAACACTAAACGAGAATCAGATGGCCGCAGATGATATGATTATGAATCATTGTTGAATCTCACTCATGACATTTGTCTCTGTGGATTATATCAGAAGAATATACGTGATGGTTTTTTTGGATTTTGTATGTTGTCGATTCGTGCATCATTTTGTATACCATTCCATCGTTCTCACCGTTTTCGTCTAAATCGTGTGGTTCCTCTAAATCTGTGGCTTCTATCTCTCCTCCCCCCGTCAATGCTTCAATCTCAGTGAGGGCATGTTCCGTTCCGACATCATGGAGGTTATCCTCTTCCATACTGTGACGAGACCACGTAATATATGTTCGAATTACAGTTCTATGTTCAGATGGGATGTGATGGTGATGATGATGCGGTAGCCGACGGAAATTTGGTTCGTTGTATACAAATCAAATTCAACTTGCCACTTTCGACAAAGACAACAGAGTCCCATGCATCTTCTCTTCCACGTCTTTAAAGACATTGATCATGTCACTCCGACTCCCTCGTCCAGGTGTTCCATCTTTCACACGATGTCATCATGCCTCAATCACCTCAATCTTCCCATCTCACACGAACAATTTTATGTCTATGTCCTTCACTTTAGAGGTGTGACAGTGATGACGGCGATGGACACCCTCGGCATGTCCATCTTCATCTTCAACTCTGTCCCCTGCAGAATAGACGTCTCATTCTTCTCTCCCATCTTGACTGTGACAGAGAACCTCTCTCCTTCCATCTCCAATCTCTTCAAATCGACACGGACCGCGATGACGTCATCGTCCATCACATTGGCATTCGTGATGAATACGGACAGACTCTCGTCTTCTCCAGACTTCCAAGCGGCTACGTCTATCGCCGGTCTCTTGCAGCCCGTGTCGATGATGACTGCCTTCGATGATGTGATGGAAGGTTTCGGCATGAGACGCCCGTCGCGAAAATATTTCTTGTGGGTCGACGAAATTTCCATGAGATTTCTCAGAAAATTCAAGCTCGCAGCGTTCCTCTCGTCCAATAGAAAAGAATAAAATGGATTAAAACCCCCGACGCCGGCCCACCCCAATTGCGACCCCAATAAGAACATCTGTACAATCGGTTTTAGGGTTTAGTGTCGACGTCGACATACCTCGGCCATCTTGGTATTGAAGCCTGAGGGTACGGTGGCGTCGATTTCCAGGAAAATTCTACCAAAGGTGATGGAATAGTCAGAGTAAGAGGAGACAAAGAAGGGGACGCTGTCGCATGAGTCGTAGGCAACGAGGGAGAGGAAGCCAGAGAGAGAAGACATGAACGGTTCAGAGTTGGACTCGGAGACCTGGAAGGTTTAGACATGAGATGATGATGGTGATGGTGATGATGAGATCGGATGTGACGGGTGGATGATGGATGATGATCGATGATCGAGTGCGATGTGTCATGTGTCCATGATGTGATCGCATTGACATCATCATCATCATCACACCATCATCACATCATCATAGACGTGTACAACTTGAAATCCATCCACTCACGATGATTCCACCGACTCGACTCGCAGTCTCCTGGGCCAAATCGAGCTCTCTCGCTGCACCCTTCACGAAATAGTCACCACCCCTTGTAGAATGTCCGTGTTCAGCGTCGGCGCAGGCGACAGAGGTAGCCGCTGCGATCTGGTCGATGTAGATGCCCGAAATGGAATTTTCCTGGAAGAGTGTATCTACAACGGAGGAGATTTTGTTCTGCCAGTAGGTCGTGTGAGGACAGGCCACCGCGAAATTCTGGCCGGAGCCGTAACTGGAAATTTCAATTCGAAGTAGTGAAATTTCGACCCGTATCGGATCGAAATTTCGCTCACTTTTCGAGGGAAGGTTGTACGGTCCTCGGATTGAATCGTGGAGCGGCAGATTTCGTCAAGTGTGGTGTGGCTTCTTCTTTCGTGAAACTTGGCGAGTTGTAGTCCCACAGTCTCCCGTTGATGTACGGTAGCACCTTGACTCCCGCCTCCTTCAATTTCTGTACACCCTCCGTCCAGCCCGTTTTGGCGGGAAAATAATCCGGGTAGTTGCTATCGAACGGGAAGTGGTGCCAGCAGTAGTAGTGCAGGCTGAAATCAGCACCGATGATTTCTCTCAGCTTGAGCAATTTTGGGACGGCGACGAGTGGATCACCCTCAGTTGAATTGAGGACGCCAGAGTCCCAGCCCGTGTTGAACCACAGAGTTGCCTCCTTGTGCCAATTTGGGATGTCCGTTCGATCTACAACGCGCCCCTTCTTCGTCCAATCGGCCTCGCTCAGGGCCCACCTGGGAAGAGTCTCATTATATTGAAACGAATCGGCGCGTTGTAGATGTGGAAATTTCGATAAAATTTCCCACCGGCGGTAGATCTGTGAGGCATCCCACCAATCACCAGAGTGTACGCCCAAGGCCGTGCGCCACGGGCTCGAATAATCGGGCTTCACCCCACCCCCTCTCTTCACGCAAGTGTCCCCCGGTATGTGACCTACGTACATCTCCCTCTCCACATAGTTGATCGTCTTGTAATGTCCGCTCGGATCTTGAGCTGCAAAGTAGACGCACGATCGAGTCTTCCCATCACATTGGGAGATGGCTTGGTAATTTGTCTCTCCAGGATACTGCAAGCGGTTCGCAGAGTTTGTGTTGATTCGAATGCCGAAACCTCGAGGAAAGATGACCACATCAGATGGACGGCCGATGTTCTGGATGATGGGGTAATCGAGGGACCAGAGACAGGGATCACCGACGGGCTCGGTCCTGTGATCGATGCGGACGGAGAAGTAAGCGATGGAGGAGTCTGGATGGGATGTGAGATGGAGATTAGGATGAGCCTCACTGGTGGGCAACTCGATGGTGGCGATGATGGAGATGGCAAGTTGAGGAGCTCCCCAAAAGTTTCCCATGGTGAGATTATCCCAGCGAAGTCTGTTGAAACGGTCAACAGTGTACGAAGATGGAGTGGATGTCTTTGACTCACGTCAAAACTTCTCCCTCTTCGTTTTGTTCTTTCGATGAGCTCTTGAAGGCAGGAGATCTGAACATCGTGAGTCGAGTGTGGGATGGAGGATCACATACAAGTTGGTTGTCTGATAACCGAGTCCATCTGCATCTCTCCACTCTGCATTCCAAAGGAAAGGAGAGACGTCCGAAGATCTAATGTGTTCGATTCTAGAGGATGGCTCCATCATGGATAAGAGCCCAAATCCCTGTGCGGCCGAAGCAAAGGTATAGCTGACGAAGTCGTTGGACAATCGAACGGAGGTCCCATCTTGTGAAGAAAATTGTGTCGTGAACGGGGTATCTTTGTGGGTCTCGACAATGTCTGTCGCCTCTGGAGATCGACGGAGTGATAATGTCTTCTGCCCAGCTGTAAGAACAGCTAAAGATATCAGCATTCAATTGAGTAATAAAAGACAATAGTCACACCCAGAAGAAGAAGGAGATACCACTGCATCCTCAAGGTGTTTTTCTGTATCAAATGTCCAGTCATCTAGTTGTAGAACAGTGATTTTTTCCACCGCTCACGGCACTGCGAGGAACTGATATCGCTTCTCAGGAGATATGTCACCGAAAACACAAGCATTCGTGGTCTAATGGTATGATGTCTGCCTTCCAAGCAGGCGAACCGGGTTCGATTCCCGGCGGATGCACTACCTTTTGCTAGGCGATTTGGATGTTCGATGATGTGATACCTCTGAAAATCATCGTGACCCTACATCGATTTCCTCGCGATTAGTCTCTTCTTGAAGCAGATACCAACAGCCAAGGAGAGACACCGAGAATGACTCTCCACTCTTCTTTATCTTCACTCTTTGGAAGAAGCAAGCAGACCATCGGGACAAGTGTTTCGATCTGATCGTAGAGTGGCCGTCACCTGGGATGGAGCTAAAGTCTTCATCTCCCGACTGTAAAACGAATCGTCATCTGTATCCATCCTTACGCAGATGGCAACAGTGGACCATCTTTGTATCGAAAATCTTCCATTGTTTACCTCCTCATAACGCGAGTGGTTTCATCCGCAGCAGAAGAGATTTGTTCAGGATGACGAATGACATTTATCGTCTGATTACACCGTTCTTCTTGGCGTTCATCAGTCGGGGACGTCTGAAGAGGAGGGAGATCGTGAAAAGGGCAACGGCGACACCTGATACAGACATGGCAACCAGTGGCGCCTGCTTCTGTGAGCCCCTCTCCAAGACGCAAGTCTTTGGGTCGGCTGGGTCGTAGTACACGATCACATCTGTGCCTACCCTCAAGTTCTTGGCCTATACGGGTTATGACGTCATCGTACGTAACTCGAAATCCACCTGAGATTTCGCGTCCTCCTCGGTGGTGAAATCCTCTGCGAATCTGATCTTGTTGCCTCTGAACCATTCTCCGTTGACCTGTGAAGGAGATTCAATTCAAGATGCGTTGCGTGTGATCACACCTTGTAGGAGTATTCGACGTCTAGCGCCCACATCTTCTTGGTACCTGAGCCAGTTGGAAGCCTTCTCAACGAAGTCGAGCTCTTTTCGATCATGCCTGGGAGATCTTAAATGACGTGGACAGAATCACGTGACGATGGACGACATGATGTTCATTTCTTACCCTCAGTCGACGGCCAAGACAGCGATTTCCTTCCCATTCGGAAATCATGGATGAGATCGCGAAGGAGATCTCCGTACCAGAGACCGTAGGTGCACATGCATACAACCAGGAGCTGGAAATCATCAACGAGGAGATGATGCGGTCGGACTCACGACGGCCAAGACCCAGGTGCCGAGCTTGTCTCGCTTTGGGTTGCGGCTGGGTAATCTTCTAAACTTGGGCAGCTTCTTCTTCAGAGGTGATTCCGTGAATATCGTGGTGATGATACCTCGACTCAACTCAGGCTGAAAATGAGGTCGTGGTGGTATCAGCTCATTCAAAATGCATCGGCCGGTCGAAGGTCTGAAGCTCAACAATGGTTTCCTCAAAGTGGATACACGAAATGTGTTACACAGGTTGGCACGACCGAATAGGAGAAGAGACATGATGCGTGTGTCTGATGATGCGTGACGGTCGAAATTTCGTGATAAATCGTTTTCATTTGTTTTAATGATGTCATATAACAACCTGCCAATGATAGACTCTGAAGCACGTACACGATCGAAAACAAGAGAGAATAGAGGACGTCCAATATCATACAAATATTTATCACAGAGCCCTTCTGTGGTGTCAAATAGTGCACGAAAATAAAGTCTGGCTGGTATTGATGAACTGCCACTCCGCTTCGGTGTTGAGCCAGTTGTCTTCCGCAGGCAGACTTAGGGGCGAGATCAACATGTCCATCCAAGTTCCTCTCACGGTCAGAGTCAATCTCTCATCGGAATGGATGGGCGATTGAGCCACGTTCGGATGTTCCGGATCGCTGGTGTATGAGTCGCTCCGGTTCCATTCCTCAACGTCTTCGTCTGTGTCCTCCGTTGGAGTCATCGTGTTGAGCGTCGGCTCTTTCTTCTATCGGAGGTGAGCATAATATATCCTCCATAACTTTAAGAGTACAACTTCTTACCTCGATGTGGATGGGAGAATGAGATGCTGATCCTTCTTGAACGTGTTTGACCTTTGTACGCTTTGACCTCTCTCCAGAAACATGGTGGAAGGGACACACTCCGACCCTCTGGCATGGTCTTCTAAATTTGTTCGCATGCCCGCAGACTTCGAACCCTTTCTCTGCGTTCGTCCACTGCATTTGCATTTTAGAAAGACATGAGAAAGTCTGCGAACCTTTCTCTTCTGTGGTTTGTCCTTGTTCTCCTTCTTTAATTCGGTCTTTCCGATATTCGAGACGGCTGCGGCTTCCATCATGCTTTGGTGTGGGGGTGTGATAATTACCTTTGAAGGTGGGTGACTTGAGAGAACTGAGACGCCCAGGGACTGTCTCGTTTGATTTTACGCATTTTGACGGTAAGATAGGGAAATGAAGGCCCTTTTTCGGGCACCGTGTCGAAATCGCATTCACATCGTCCATCTTGTTTCCCTGTGTGCAGGGAGAGCAAGGAGAGGAAGCTTCCGATAGAGAGCTGACACTAGAGAGGAGGCCTCGTCTCTCGCGTGACTCTCTCCTCGTCTACGTGATCACATCGTAAGACGGCAACGTGCGTGATCGAGGAGAGGAAGAGAAAGAGAGAGAACTGCGTAGAGCTGAGAAGTTTATAGCGACGAGAGAAATTGCGATCGATATAAGTGGTGTAAGGTCCTTCAAGCCGTATGGAAGGGAGTACTGGCGATGACAGCTGAATATCTCCATTCCTAGAAAAGGGGAAATCCACCGGATTTAGAGATAAGGATGTCAGGGTAACGCAAACAGTTGCAGGAGTTCTCAAAGGGGAGGTCCAGGTTCGCAGCAAGAGATCGCGGAGGCTGTAATGAAACCGCCTTGCGTGTAATATCCCACGGTTGGGTGTCTTCAATCGACCCGCACGGGTGGGTGTATTGTCCCGTACGATGAACACATCATCCGTCCCATGACCTCTTGATCGATTGACGACGATGATGTGGCGATGAGCCACCAGGAATGAGAGGAGGGATATAGAGCATGAGACCTCTGCACGAGCGGCCGGAAACGTCAGCCCACACGTGTGCAAAGAATAAAACGAAATAAAAAAAGTCGGAATTGTTCACCGAACGTGTTGGAAGGGAGAAGCAAAACCATTTTTCAAGAGGAGCAGAACAACTCATCTACATCTTTATCCGTTTGTGCGTCAGTCTCGATCATAAACATCTCTTCTCCCCGCAAAGAGGTACCGAATCTACCTCATACATAAACAAATCTGATCGATTGTGCACAGGTACGATTCATTCGATACACATAAGATGAGCCTGAGAAGAGAGGTGAGTCTTTTGTAACCCCGGACGTTTCGTCTGAGTCATCCTTAAAGACTTTGGATGAGCAGCAATACGCCAGCGATAATAGTGCAATCAGCACGGAAGGACAAGTCAGTTCATTTTGTTGTTTACTCTTGTCATATCGATTTACATCATCCAGGCCCCGGATGATGCTTCGGATATAGACGAAGACGAACACAGGAGAGATATGGAATTGGGAGCTACGGACGAAGAGAACAATTATGACCGAGAGATTTCCGTTACCATCAATGACCGCACCCAAACTGAACATGAGGTAATCATCACCTGCTCTCTCTTCACGTAACAAACGAAACTCACAGAACATCGTCACCGAGCAGTATCCAGCCAATCTCACTTGGTCAGATCTTCGAACGCAGATCCTCCGCAAATACAACAAGAACCCCACAGATCACTGTCTGAGGGTGACCCCATCACATCGACGTCATCTCACCTTCCATCAGTTCTCATTGGACGGAACAAACGAGCTCACCACGGACGATCGAGTCCAACTCAAACAGCTCAACGTCAATGACAATCTACAATGCTTCATCTTCAACACCCACACCGAAGACAGGCGAGTCCCCTCGTCTCATCCGTTTCTGACCGTGTGCAGCAGCAGTGATGGTGATGATTCAGAGAATCTGCACAACTCGAGACCTTTCAGCGGACAGTCTTGGGCTTCCTCTTCAGGAGGTAGTGGTCGATGGGACGGTGAGATCATGATGATGATGATGATGATGATGACACGGTGGCAGCAGTCAACCAAGGCAGCGGAGGGCTGACTCGGAGTTCGAGCAGCGATGAGTCGACGTTCTATACGACGTCGACGAACTACAACGTGCCGAAACCACTCCCCCCTGGGTTGATTGGCATCCAGAATCAGGGAGCGACTTGTTACCTCAACTCGCTCATCCAATCACTGTGAGACGTCGAACATCTATCTTTTATTCTATTTTATTTCTCACTCGAGACAGCTACATGACCCCGGAATTTCGCAGAATGATCTACATGTTCGAGAGGCCATGGGACAGACTCCTGCGTCAGGTCGATATTTTATTTCATTTTATTCTTTCCCGCCAAAACTGACACGCCGTACAGCTGGAGAGGAAGGGTAGTGAAGCGAGCGAAGACATCATCCTACAGATGCAGATGCTTTTCGCCAGAATGCAGACGTCTAAGAGCGAGCCCGTGTCCACCAGTGGCCTCACCCGTAGCTTCGGCTGGGACAGGTTCGTCTACAACGCGCCGATTCGAAATCGTTCACTGACTCGTTGTAGTTCGGACAATTTCGTCCAGCACGACGTACAAGAATTGAATCGCATTTTGTGTGACAGACTCGAAGACAAGATGAAGGGAAACATCAAGGAAAACAGCCGTGAGTACTGATCGAGTGTACAATGGGGTTTAAGGTTTACGCAGCCACCATCGCCGGTCTGTACAGAGGCATGATGGTCAACATGATCAAATGCACGACCTGCAAGAGGATCTCCAAGCGAGAAGAAGAATTCTACGATATTTCCCTCGTTGTAAAGGGCAAGAAGGTGTCAAACCACAACGCGCCGCGTCGAAATTGAAACAAAATCAGGACGTCCGAGAATCATTAGATGAATTCACAGAAGAGGAGACATTAGAAGAAGAGAACGCTTATCACTGCGACAAGTGCGCCAGCAAGCAGAAGGCCATCAAGAGCACTGTCTTTAAGACTCTACCTAAGATCCTAAACATCCAATTGAAGAGGTGAGAGGTCTCACGCGTGGAGGTGATGACGTGGTGTAGGTTCGAATACGATTGGAACAGCGACACTCGCGTCAAATTAGACGATGACGTGAAATTTCCGCCGTATTTAGACATGTCCGATTACGTTCTCACCCCGGAAGATGAAAACTCGATGAAAAGTCCGAGACCAGAAGGATCCGAGGCCAGCGATCTCGCTACCTCACCCGAAGTACCACGCAGGGAGGAGGTGACGAAATCTCCGCGAAATTTCACCGATATTTCGTCAGAATACGTACGAGCTGTTCGCCATATTGGTCCACTCGGGTAACGCTGGTTACGGTCACTATTACGTGTACATCAAGAATTTCGCCGATGCAAAGTGAGTTCTTCCGCATTTTTCCGGACGAGACACAGCTGAAGCTGCTACTAGGTGGTACAAATTCAACGATGAAACGGTTACGTTCGTGTCAGATCACGACATTTCTGACAGCCAATGGCTCAACGCACCCTCCAGCGGCAACAGACCCTCTTGGATGTCTAACTACGGCCGAGTGAGTGTGAAATCTCGCAGAAAACTGATCGAAATTTCAGTCTACGACGCCGTACATGCTTGTGTACCGACAGAGAGAAGGTGTCAAGATGGAAGACACGAAAGCTTCCACCCCGGTCTCATTTATTTGCGACTCCATCACCCGCGAAGAGGTGGCTCGTTGTAGTCGTCCGGATTCCGAATGACATTCCTAGATTCCGATTCCATTGGTCAACTACATCGAGAGAGAAGCAGAAGAACAAGAGAGGGTGAAGAGAGAGAAGGAAGAAGAAGAGAACACGATCCGCATCACTGTGTACAGGAGCGTCATCGAAAAGCCCGCCATCGAGGTACGTTCGAAATTCAAACGTCGACTTATGGCGGGAAGATCCGTCTCGATCGTAACGCCAAATTCGGCGAACTCCGCGAAAAGTTGATGAAAATTCTGGCCGAAGAGAAGGGAGGCAAGCCTTTCTACCGCATAAGGAGAATGGTGGGACGAAAAAACGCAACGAGGAGACCATCCAAAGAGGTCTATCAGACGTCAGACGACGCGTGAGCTATCCACGAGCCATCAGGAACCGTTGCTGACGAGAAAAAAACAGGAAGAAATTGTACGATCTACAACTCGACAAGAAGAATTTCGTTTATTTAGAAGAGAGCGGCGATCCATCCATCGAATCCGATCTGTCTTCCACCCCCGACGACGTAACTCGAAATTTCATCGGGATCCCGACTGACATTCGCAGATGCGATTCCTATCGCTTCGCGTGTGGAATCCCGCAGAAGAAAGACCGTCGACTCTGGCCGATCTATCTCTACCGGCCAACATGAAATTATCGGAATTGAGAGAGTATTTGTCCCAGCAGTATCTAGGCGACGTCGATCCCAATCTAGTCATGATCACTGAAGAAGAGACGGAGAAAGTGAGACACCTCATGTCAAACCCGGACATGGACTTGTCGTCTTACAAGTGAGTTGGATGTGATGAATATTGTCCTTTTATCAAAGTGATCGATTTTGGTGTGATGTGGCAAGTTGAATCTACAACGATGTAGATTGACACGAAGAGCAGATTGATCACGGGAGACATCCTACACGTTGAGATTGCGACTCAGCCTCTGTCAGAGTGGAAGTCTGACGTAGAGAGATTCTACAATGACAAACTGAACGAAATCTACGCGACGCTAGAAGAATCTTCTTCTTCCTTTTCCAAGAGGAGACCTCAACCGCTCACCCCCGAGGAAGGTATCTGAAATTCGAATCGTTCCGTTTGGCGGGAATTTTTTCTAACGCGTTGTAGACGAAGCAACGCCGGTCAATGATTGGAGTAAGAGGAGGATCGAGATAGAGGACTTCCTGATATGGAAGGATGCGTCTGTCCTCCGTCTCAAACAATTGATTCAGAAGGCCGTGGGTGAAACAGTGGTACCTCTACCTCACCAGATCCGTGAGTGGCTCGTAGTTGGAGGAGATTTATTCATCTTCACAGGTTTATTCGTAAAGGAATACGCTTATTACGAAGAAAAGTTGGTCGAGCTGAACGAAGACAACGTCAAGGTGAAAATTCTCCGAAAATCGTGAGAAAATTCTGAGAATTTCCAGGGACGTTTGGAAGGAAAATTCCGCAAGCCAGAGCTGATCATGGAGCTGTTGGAGACGGCCGAATATTTTGAGCCCGGAGACATGAATTTGACATCCGTCTACTACAACGAGAAGAGCGAGCCCGCCAAAAATTTCAAGTTGAAAATCAACAAGTCCCAAACTGTTCTCGAGTTGAGACGGGCCGCCGCCGCCGTGGTCGGAATTTCACCGGAAAATCTCCTGGTCAGCCGACACAGCTCGAGCCAACACCACTCGGTGGAAGACGTATACGAGCGTAACTCCGACGTATTGTCCAATCTGTTCATCAACACCAACACCCTCTTACGCTTCGATTACGTACCCTCTCAGTACAATTCCGCATACACCGAAGAGAATCTCGTCTACTTTCAGGTACATCTACAGCGTTGTAGACGGTGGAAATTGACGGAAAATAGATCGTCCAGTTCATCTCCTGGGACGGAGCTCAGATGCAGTGTACCGAGCCTGCCATCGTAGTGCTGCCGTTAGAGGCCAAATTGGCCGACGTCCGCAGAGAAATCGCACACAGGAACGACGTACAACCCAATGAGATCTCCATGGCTTTCGTGGAGAACACGAACACCCTCCCTATCTTCAAGAGGTCTGCGTCAAAGTATTACAGCTCTACCTCTTCGAGCCTTGTCAACAGTCTCGTGAGTGCATCGTGATGATCACGGAGATGATCGCGATCGTCCATGATGGATGACGATGAGCTTGATGATGATCGTGATGCAGGCCCTGTGTGCTTACAAGAAGCGTAGCTTGAGTGACAGCGGTGATGAGCAGGACAAGTCGACACAAGAGATGGAGCTGGTGAGTTTCACATCGATGACGAATCGTGACGTCATCAGGAGGGGAGCCCTGAAGATCAACTCGAAGCGAAGAGGAAGGAGGAAGCCGAGCTGATGGTGAGTTCCATCACATCACCATCATCACCGACACGAACAGTTGATGGAGGAAGACATCACTTTGGACAGTATTCGCATGAGGATCCAATATCGACCTCTATCGGTCATCTGCTGGGAAGATACTCGTAAGAACTGCAAACCAACGAAAGCTGTCGCCGCTGCCAAGCATAAGAGAAACTTTGAAGGAGAGAGCTTGAAAATAAAGAGTTGAACCCGTCAGCAAGAAAAAAATGCGTGTCATTATAAAATTAGTCCATGAGCAACGCCAGGTGCTTCAAGCTCGAGCACTTATCGAAAGAGATCAGACATTTACGCCTGGGTGGCGACGAGAGGATGACTTTGGATGACTGTACGAAGCTATCGAGATGGATGATGGACATGATGGGACAATTGAGGACGATCGAATTGTGGTGTGAGTGCATCTGTGTGGTGGGGTTATGTATTTACGTTCTGAAACCTGATCATGTAGATGTGAATCTTGGCTCGATGGGATGCAAGGTGCTTATGGAGGCTCTTAAATACGACGGAAACGTATTTCGCCTCTCACTCAGAGGTGATCTGAAGCGGATCACATGAGAGCACTGAAAATGAGATCAGGAAACTCCATCGGTAGCGACGGTGGCTTATACATATCTGAGATGCTTCAATATAATACGAAACTGCAAGTTTTGGACATCTCAGGTGAGCACCGCAACCTGAGAGAAGGAGGGAATATAGAATGTAGGTTGTTACGTCGGCACACTGGGCGCCACAGCTATCGCTGATAGTTTGAAAACGAATGAGACACTATCGGCTCTCATTCTCGACAGTGAGCTTGGTCATTTCATCGTTCCTCTTCGCTGACACCGTCACAGACAATGGTATTGGCAAGGCAGGGGCCAAAGACTTGGCCACCGTTTTAGAGATGAATTCGACTCTCCGCCAACTTTATCTAAACGGTGTGTTCTCAAATAGCATTGTCTGATGCAATGCAGAACAACAATTGGAAGATGAAACCGCTCTGGTTTTTGCGAGAATGTTATCTCTCAACTCCAGACTCGAAATCCTCAGTCTCCCAAGTGAATAGAGTACGAAGTTGATGATGTGATGTGATTTGAACGCAGATTGTGGCATCACTGATCGTGGAGCTCAACATCTCCTGGATGCATTGCGAAGCAATTCGAGCATTAGGAAGATAACATTGGAGTCCGCAGGAAATGGTATATCAACCCACCTGCTCCGATCCATCGAGGAGAAGATCGCGACGAACCTGAAATGGAGAGAGCAATAAATAGGTCACCCTGACCGCATGATTCCGCTGGTGTTTGTTAGAAAGGTTGTGTGCTTCATGGTTGGCGTATGTGTTTGTAGACGGTGGAAAGGTCCTGTTCGATTTCCCATTATTCTCCTTTTCTTGGGTGAACCAAGACAAACCATCTTCTTATACTTTAGAGACATGGCAAACGCCAACGACTAGTGAGTACGAATCACGCCCATGTTGCTCATTATGTCTCAGCGATTTCCTCTTCAAACTCCTCCTCATCGGTGATTCTGGTGTGGGTAAATCCTCTCTCCTCCTGTGAGTTCTCTTGATATGATTTTCATCCATGTTGCTCCCATTGCATTACCACTTAGCCATCTTCTAATCGAAGACAGCCGATTCGCAGACAACGTCTACACAGATTCTTACATCTCTACTATCGGAGTGGATTTCGTGAGTCGTTTTACATCTGCGCCCGATTTAATTCTCATCCATCCGCAGAAAATCAAGACTCTCACCATCGACAACAAGACCGTCAAACTTCAAATCTGGGATACTGCAGGACAAGGTAACACCCCCACATTTAGAATCCCCCTCACATCTAGAATCCCCCTCACATCCCGTAGAACGTTTCAGAACCATCACCTCTTCTTATTACAGAGGTGCTCATGGTATCATCGTCGTGTACGATGTGACCGACAAGGTATCATTCACCAATGTAAAGCAATGGCTGGGCGAGATCGATCGTTACGCCTGCCAGTCTGTCAACCGTCTTCTCGTCGGTAACAAGGCTGATCTCTTGGAGAAGAAGGTGAACCCATCCGACATCTCATATGACAATCATCTCATCCTCCAAACAGGTTGTCGACACGAACGAAGCCAAAGAGTACGCACAATCCATCAACATCTCCTTCTTGGAGACATCTGCCAAGAGCTCAGAGAATGTAGAGGAGGCGTTCAACCTCATGACAAAGCAGATCAAGGAGAGAGTGTCTAAAGCACCAGAAGTCAAGCCGGCCGGTGGCGGTGGTCTCCCCAAGGCAGGAAAGGAGAGCAAGAAGTGCTGCGCTTGATTTGTCTATAAACAAAGAGAGTCCGAGTGTTTACATGCGCTTTATTTTGTGTCCATGCTCTATGAATTCATCAAAAAGTTCAAGCTCATCTTGGGGTTGTGTGGGACGACGACTGGTTTCCTCGTTGGCTTATTGTTTTCTCTCTCGTCCCTCTCTTGTCGTTTCATCTTTGCCCTCTGATTTGTGAACCATGTCTTGGAGGGATTAGATGCGGCCACACGAACCATCGTCCTCACCCTCACTTTCTTCTCCGACATGTTCGTCTGTTCAGCCAGTTTACGGCACTCCATCTCAGATAGGTTTTGCTTCTGTGCGAATGCTGCCATTAAGACATCGAGTTGATCACTCGTAGTTCGATATATATTGCTCTTCACATCAGGCAGGCGTTGCATTTTAGATTTAGAGGATATGTTTCGATGGCACGTCTGATCCACATCGTGTAGAGAAGAAGATGGTTCTGACTTTCTACTCTCTACATATGGAAAGAGGTGTGCCACCTGTTTCTCTTCCATGGTCATGGGTGGAGACCTTCCTCGTACTGGTGCGGAAATGACTGAGGTAAGCTGCTACCTTTTGTTCCGTTTGGCCTGATGCATACCCCCGCAGACGTACCTCACGGTGAAAAAGGTGACCTTCAGTGGTCCTCTTAGAGGATATCTTTTGCTCATTTTGTCCTTCTCTGGTACCAGATGGGGTGGAGCTGCTGACCTTATCCTATATGTTTCTCACCTTACGCTTCCATCAGGGCGTGAACTGCGAAAAATCAGCAGCAAAGAGCAGGGTAAGGCGGTTTATTGGTCATTTGAAGTGTGCAACGTCTTCAGAGGTGACCCCTCTGATGACGACAGAGAAACGCAGTGTTTAGAGATCGATGCCTGTGAAGAGGTCCGTGGCTTCCGTTCTGGTTCCTGTCTCTCCACCTGGATGAAGACAGTCTATACGTATGAGTATGTGCGCGTGTACTGAAAACGTTGCGTACCTACGTAAATTCTAAAGCTTTACGCAGAAAGGAGGAGAGATCGCTGGCTCTCACATGTGAGATGTGTATGTCGTCAATATAAGTCAGCATCACAGTTGAGATGGTGACGTCCAATATATTGGGTCATAATTACGACTATGTGGAGAGAAATAAAGATGTTTGTAGATGGACGCAAGGTGATCTCATCAAAAATCAGATCACAGAGTGGACCGATTACGACAAGGAGGAGTTTCGAGGCCAGTTGATCCATTATAGACATGCAGAAAGTTAATCATCTCAAGAATGAGCTGCGACACCTGTATAAGCTGAAGGCTGTGTCCGATCAGAAGCTAAAGCATATAGAGACTGTAGAAAAGGGAGATAAACCGGCTCCACGTAGACCTGTGACACAGGTGAGGATCACATGTTATGATTTCCATCATCCACACTCTAAATCGTCTCATGAAACGGAATCTATTCTATAAAATAGAATATAATCATCTATTTGAAAACATGACCCATCTATTTGTGAACATATGTCCAGGAGGTAGATAGAAGTCAGGCAGCCAAGAGACCAAGAGAAGAGCTAGACGCTCCATGGGAGCACAGCAAGGTCCCACAACAAGGTGAAATCAGAATCAGAATCATCACCATCACAATCGATTGATGCCTCCACAGAAGCCGCCAGACATAGGAGAGACGAAGTGAACAAGAAAGTTCGACCGAACGAAGAGCAGAGAGGTGGAAGAGAAGAGAGAGACAGAACGAGCCAGCGCGATGGTCGGGATGGAAGAGACGTGCAAGCCAGAGACATCCGCGGCAGAGGAGAAAACAGAGATAGAAGAGAAGACAACAGAGACAGAAGAGAAGACAGAGATAGAAGGGGAGGAGACAGAAGAAGAGACGAAGGAAGAGGTGAGCTCGAAATCCAACAATAAAACGAAATAAATCCTTCTCACCTGATTCCCTTCAGAGTCCACGAAAACTGAAAGCGAGCCCGCCCCTGACATCGTGAGCACCTTCTACTCATCTCGTAATACAACAAAACTCACATCCAATCAGAAGAGAGAAGTAGCACCACTCGAAGTGGAGAAACCCAAGCCAAATCTTCGCATAGAAGACCGAACGAGAAGCCGAAGAGTCTTTGGCATCCTTCAAGGTCACCTGCAGCAGTTCAAGAAGGAAGCCGACAAGAAAGCAGAAGAAGTGAGGCTGACGCGACATCCACTGCAACTCGAAAGACTGATGGAAGTAGAGCACCAGCCGCGCCGAAATCGAGAGTCGAGTGGAAGCTCAAGTCAGAGAAGAACACGAGGCTTATCTGAAGAAACAAGCTGCCAAGATGCAAGAAGACAAGGAGAAGTACTTGACCGTACAAGCCGAATTCAAGAGAAGAGAAGCCGAATTAGAAGAAGCCATTGTGGTGAGTCTCTCGTGACGCCTCGTACTGGTCTCCGTGTGGAGAGCTGACCTATGCAGGCTGCCGTTGTAGAAGGTCACCGCAGGCAGCTGTCTGTGTGGGAGAAGACAACCGCACAGCCTGTCATCTTCTGGCAGGTGAATCCTACCTTCAGAAAACCATTGGAGGCTGAGGTCACGGGTCACGAAGAGAAGAGGAGCGAAGAGGTAGACGACGACGAGTCGAACGGAAAGAGGGGGGCCAGGGGGGGAGACGAAGAGGTGAGAGGGTGGGGGAGGGTCGGGAGTGACTCGTTGTAGATGGAGGAGGAGACGAGCGAGGTGAAGGAGGAGAAGGTAGAAGAGAAGACGGAGGAGCAGATGGAAGTGAAGGAAGAGAAGGAGTGATCGTAATACATTTCTTCTATCGAGTAGCCTTTCTGCAGAATCGTCTGTTGTATCGAGTGGTGTCCAAACGTCTCAGCATCATGATGATGAAGAGGACAAAGTCGATCGTGTGAGTCTTCTGAAGAGTGCGCCTCTCGATGTCATTCAAGAAGAACGCAGACAGCTACGATCATACCAGAGTGAAAGCCCACGAACCCATTCCGAACTCGTAAGGTAAGCAGTCGTGGGCGATGCTAATACTGTGTTGGGAGACCGCACGGGAATCCATCGTGTCGTAGCTTTTGCCACATCAACTTCCGAAAGTATCATCACTGATAGACCCCAACTGCATCATTAAACGAACAGATCTAGTTGCGGCTTGACTCAATCTTTGGTACCTGCTTCATAACCATACGTGCGGACACATGCCCGAAAACAACAAGCATTCGTGGTCTAATGGTATGATGTCTGCCTTCCAAGCAGGCGAACCGGGTTCGATTCCCGGCGGATGCACCTTTTTACTGAATACAGTAGTGTTGCAAATTCTAATGGTGGTTTATTCGTGCGTTGCTTCTCCGTTTACCCAGTACGTCAGATCGACCTTGACGATGACATCCTGATACTATGAATCGCCTCTGCGTGATGATGTCCTCGTGTGACACTCCACAACACCACTCGATTGGTCGAAACGGTGAATTGTTTCATTATTCCATCGAATACCCAATACTTTCTTAGTTGATCAGTTCTCCTGTCCATCGTGTAAAGGTGCACAAACAATGAGATCGTAGACGTGTTACAGAGCTGATCGATCATTAACCTCGAAGGAAAGAAATAAAACAGATTCGATACAGTTCGATTTATTTAAAGCGTAGCCAGGTGCAGTGTGTATCTGTGATGTCTCATGCACATTCGAGAGAAGAAGGAACGCCGATGTTCTATCCGGGCTGGGTACGGCCATACTCCGTACACCACAGCCTCGTCAGACACTCGCCTGCCTTCATCGTAGAGTCCCTCGAAAGGGTGTCTCCACTCCGGCCAGAATCAAACACTTTCGTGTATCATCTTCTGTGCGGTCGATCCGAGGACATACAGTTTTCTGCCCGAAGGCAATACTGGCCGTACATCATCGTTCGGTTGTCGGTCTGACTCCTGATAGCAGCATCGTCACCTCACATCGCCGACTCAGGGACAACAGTGTGTGATCATCCTCGAGAGGAGAGCAGACGCCACTTGTGATCACTGTCGTTTGAGAGGGTCGTTGGAGGTGGCTGGGGACACGTTCTTGTCTTCTCTCTCTCGTACTTGTGGACATCTCGAGGTGTTGATCCAGTATGATGAAAGATTCCGTTGAAGATCTGGTCTCGGGGTGGGGCCGATAGGGAAATTGGCTCGTGAGATGTTCCCGGCGAGATGGCAAAGAGGTTGTAAGCTCTTACGTTCTTGATCAGAAGAGATCTTGTAGAGGAATGCGTTGGCCGTTGCGACTTGTCTCAATAGAGATCTATGTTTGGTACTCCCATCGTCATTGTGGCTTTGAGGCTGTTGTTGGCTTGCTGCTTTGTGTGTTGAGCGGAAAATGATTTACCGGTGCCTCAAGCTGCATAAATTCTCTTCTCGTTATCTTACCGTGAGATCTACGTTTAGATCGAAATTTCATGAGGAATTTGAAATCACGTGACCGGGCGTTGCGCCCCAAGTTCGGATCCGAGAAGTCTCCTCCTCGTTGCAGATCAGGAGCTCGATGGTGAATTCTGACGACTTCTATACTTAGTGAGCAACTGCTTTGAAGAGAAAGCGGTACGATGCGACTTCATTGAATTTATGATCACAATCAGAGAGATCGAGAGTCGAGTGTATGTTTCGTCGATGATTTGGCTTCTGAGATCACCAGATCCCACAAATTGTACACAAGAAGTGTGTGATAAAGCGATGAACGACCTGATTCTAATTTATTTTCCCCCCCTCGATCGTTATGTCGGGGATCATCCCTTGTCTGTTCGATGTGAAGTGATCAGATGGCGCCTTTCTCGTTGCAGATGCGACGGGGAATTCTGATGGTGTCCTTTACCTGTTCATATCGGTGCGATCCACCTGACATGGTTTCAATAATTTGTGACAAGCCAGGTGAACACGTGCTCGCATCACTCTTTCGATGATCAACTGCCAGAGAGGTTGCAGTGTCTTCCTGACACAGACATTCAGAACCTCATTTGGGTCGAATCTTTTCGTCAGGCGCACACTCCCCCGAACACCAACACCTCTATACAATGGGACGTCCATCGCGAAGCCAGCGACATATTATAACACGTTGTCTCGATATTTATCTTCAGAGGTGAGATCGGTTGTCCAATTGACCTCCTCAAATCATCCAGGTAACTCAACAATCTCAACCTGCAGAGGTGCGGCGTTGCTCTCCCTCTCATTGACTGACACCTTATAGAGTGTCAGAGTATCTTATCAACATGAAACAGCACAGTTTCGCATCTATGACGGCTACACTTCGAACCAGTTACTTCGCGATGTCATCAGACACTTTGATCTGGGCAAGACTCGCAGTCGAGAGAAGAAGCCATTTCAGTTGCTCGATGCATCAGGTCTCATCGTTCCATCTTCGGGTCAATTGACAAAGATCTTTGCACGTGAGACGGAGGTGAAATGTCACACATCATCGTCCATCAGTCTGAATTCTCCAGCCGCAACTGACGCTGAGACCGATGAACAATGGAGGAAGAGAGGAAGATGTCGCAGCTGATACACCAAAGAGCGAGACATCATCGACCGTAGATGAGGTTCCACACAAGGAGAGAGAGGTGAAGAGGAAGAAGAAGAAAGTTATGAGCGTCGAGCAGGCCAGAGCAGCTGAGGAATTGGCGGAGGTGACATCCATGACAATGTGATGATCCTGTGACACCTTACAGGTGAAAATCGTCACGAGAGCAGAACCAGAGGAACCAAAAGTCACAGAAGAAGAGGAAGAATTATCAGGTGATCTCATCTCATCTCCTCCTCGTAACGATATCAAATCTTATTCAACTCCGAAACAGAAGAAGCATTAAGAGTCAGACTGATGGAGAACTTGTCTGGATTTGTAGAGGACGATTGGGTTAGGGAGGAAATCAAAAACAGTATATTTTATTTGGAAACGACACACGAGATACAATCTTCCTTTTACGAGTACCGAGAGAGTCTATTCAATGGAGACGAGAACATATTATCCGTATTGTACAGAGAGAAAGAGGTTGCAGGTGAGACCCGAGTCGGGTGTCTGTCCCTCACGCCGCGCAGCCCTGTACAGGAGGATCTTACCTTTCTTCCTCAATTTTCTCGCGTCACAGGTGAATCTACATCGTTGTAGATGGAATATGAACCATCATCAGGTCAAATATTTCGACCCAGACGAAGTCACACAACGAACCACGACCAACATGACTGAGCCCCACTTGTGGTACGTAGGTGCCAGAAAGATGAAGCGAAAGTTTGTCTTGCACGTCGGCCCCACGAATAGTGGTAAGACGTATTCTGCTCTGGAGAGATTAGCCACAGGTGATCGATCACGCATGATCGTCATCATCGATGACGAGTGACACGACACAGCGAAGACGGGATTGTATTGTGGACCGTTGCGTCTGCTGGCTTCTGAAGTGTTCGAGAAATTGAACGCGAAGGGAGTGCCTTGTAATTTAGTCACGGGGCAGCAGAAGATCGAGGTGACCGGATGTAGAGGGAGACGCTGAGATGTCGCAGGTGCAAGACGCCAATCATTACGCGTGTACGGTAGAGATGACGGACGTTCGTCGACACGTGGAGGTAAAGTCGACATTGACATGATCATCAACGTGATCATCAACATGATCATCAACATGATCATCATGATCATCGTCATATCATGAACATCAACATGATCGTCATCGTGATCATCATATCATGATCACCAACGTGAACGTCATTATCATCACCGTGTGACGTGAAGTAGGTCGCCGTCGTAGATGAAATCCAGATGATCGGAAACGAGGACAGAGGTTGGGCCTGGACGCGCGCCGTGTTGGGACTCATGGCAGACGAAGTCCACTTGTGCGGTGACACCAGCGCCTTAGAGGTGCACATCTCATCATCTGATCTGATCACATGAACATCATCATCACCTCTCCTGCATCTCTCCTTTGATTCTCTCGCTCTTATCCCCTCTTCTTAACTTCTCTTCTGATTCTCTTTCTCAGGTTATTCGAGACATGTGTGACAAAACGGGGGACGAAATGGTAGTTCACCACTACGAGAGAAAAACGACATTGGAAGTGACAAAGTGTGTGAAAGGGGGTTTACGTGGGATAGAGAGGGGTGAGGCCGGGGGCACGAATCTTTGAGACGCTGACGTGTGATCAGGTGATTGTATCATCGCATTTTCCAGGAAAGAATTGTACGAATGGAAATCAAAGATAGAGAGGGCAACCGACCTGAAAGTCTGCATCATGTGAGGGTGATGCCAGAAATAGCCTCCACTGACGCCAAAAATAGATACGGTGGCTTACCTCCAGAAGCGAGGCGTCAGCAGGCCGAGTTATTCAACGACCCCAAATCAGGATATGACGTCTTAGTCGCCAGCGATGCCATCGGTGAGACACCATCATGACGACACGATGGCTGATGTGCGAAGGTATGGGCCTGAATCTGAACATCAGGAGAATCATCTTCTCTTCCATAGCGAAATTCGACGGAAACGAGACGAGAACCCTCTCAGCATCAGAGGTCAAACAGATCGCAGGTGATGGTTCACGTTTCTTGGAATCTCTATCTGAAATCGATTCAGGAAGAGCGGGGAGGTACATGTCCATCTATTCGTCCGGTGAAGTGACGAGGTGATCGATGATGAGATGATGTGATGTCTGAGGTATCGCAGTTTCACTCCGGGCGAAAATGAATACATCAAGAAATGTTTAGAGAGCCAGATAGAGCCTTTGGAATCGGCAGGTACTGTCCATCACATCCATTACATCGTGATGATCGTCTCGCAGGTCTTGCACCCAACTACGAGCACTTAGAGATGTTTTCAACTTGCATGCATCGACATCACAGGTAACATCTCGTTCTTCATCGTCCCTCATCTTCTTCAGATTCTCACGTCTCATCGAAAAGTTTATGGAGATTGCAACCTTATCGACCTCTTATTTCATGTGCGACCATTCAGAGATGTTGGTGATCGCATCTGCCATCGAGACTGTCCCGATGAGTCTGAAGGATCGATACACGTTCTGCACTGCACCTGTAGACACCGATTCACCCATGACGATGTCTTATCTGACAATGGTGATTGCACGATGAAACGTACAAAGATTGATCGGATGATGCAGTATGCAGGAGACTATTCGTATAGTCCTTATGTACCATTGAATGTATCGGTGAAGAAGCTGAGTTTCCCTAATCCAAAGATGGAGATCAAAGAGTTGGAGGTGAGTCCAAACTGAGAGATGGTGATGTTGATCCGATCATCAGATGTACCACAACATCTGCGACCTCTACGTGTGGCTTTCTTTCCGTTTCCATGAATTCACTGAGAGAGACAAGGCACAACAGACAAAGATGACCATCGTCCAACGGATTAGAAAGTGTCTAGCCTCTCTCGATGAGACAGACGCCAGCAAGGTGAAATGAGACGATGACGATCACAAAATGAGCCCTGACTGATGTGATGTGCAGTATGTCTTGTCCGAGAAGATCAGACTGCGTCTCTCGAGGCCCAAGAAATCACACAAGAAGTCCGGACGACACGGCAAACGCAACTCGTTCGATGATGGTCTCGATGGCGATGCAGATTTCGACGACCTATAAACATCGACCGCTACCTCTTCATCCATCATCTACACCGTTGTAGATCATCAAAATCCGATTTTATCGTGAATTGTTTCTCTGAGACTTGCCCGGGCGCTTGGCGGGTGCCTTCTTCTTCTTCTGCAACCTGTCCATGCGTTACTCTCAAGTGCATCCTCTATAACTCACGGTGCAGACTGTCTCGGGGCCTTGAAGGTGGCAGAAGATTCCGCCGTGTTCCTCTTATCACCGCTCCTCCTGCCTGGCGTCTTGAACTTCTCTGCCTTTCTATCCTTTCTCGTCATCTTCTTTCTCTTGCTATCTGGTTGTCCGTCGTTGCTGATGATGATGTCAGATGGAGATGGAAGATGGAACGTGATGTCACCTGTCGAACCTTCTCTTCTTCGATGCCTTCTTGTCTTCTGTGGAGGCGGAGGCGGCGGGGAAGCCGTCTGCTCCTTCTTCTTCCAAAACTGGATGTCATTAGACATGGACATTACGGATGCAACGAGAAGATGACTCACCACTGGATTTGACTCTGACCTTCTCCTTCTTCTTCTCGTCTTGTTTTTCCAGTCTCTTCTGTGCCTGCAACTTCTTTCCAAACTTCTTCATGTCTCTCTGCTTCCTTCTGTCTTCCGAGGCTTCGATGTTCTTCTTTGTATTCAACAGGTTAGATTTGATCTGATGTCATTCAGCACATCTTCTTCATCACACGACAGATTACCTTCTTCATGGTTTCATCTGATTTAAGCATCTCGGCGAAATAATCTGTCGGTCTCCTGAATGAGATCTTGTGTTTGTGTAAGAGCTCAACTGCTCTCGATGTGGCCTCCAAGGTAGAGGCGTAGCTGAAGGATCAGAAGGTGTTGGGTTGAAATGGACTCACAATCTCTTCTCTCTCTCCAGATCGTCTTGGACATCTTCGATGACAAAGGGCTTGACGGTGTTGATGCTGAGTGATTCTTCCCACGACAGGTCCTTACCACCTGGCATTTTCACCTTCATCTCCTCCGCGATGAGAGCCAGATCAGACTGAACGTGTGTCAGCGGACACGTCGAATCCAAGGTGAGCGTATATCGGTGAGATGGGATGATATGAGAAATGTGATCACAAGATCATCACCTGTTTGTAAACGACTGGCTCCTTCTTTTGGTTTCTGACACGGTTGAGAGCCTCCAGTTCTTTGAGAAATTCGGTCTCCTCTATCTCCAGCTCGTCTTCTCCAGCAGATCCATCATCCGAATCACCCCCACCATTCTCCACCTCTTCTCCTGCATCTTCTTCCTCTTCGTCATCCTCTAATAACGCCTCGAAGTCCTCCTCATTAACCTCCTCTTCTTGTTGCTTCTTCTTAGGCATTCTTTCTTGTGTCTCAACTGAAATTCTCAATTTTTTTCCTTTTCAGCGTTGTAGATGAACTGAACTGCTTTCCCGCTCATGTTGGGATTCAACAAGGCGCATCATCAAGACAGATGGAAGGGTCTAAAAAGTACAAGGGAGAGAGCTTGGGAGTCATAGCGGATGTATCTACAGATTACGTCAAACAGGCCAGGAAGATCGTGAAACCCAGAAAGGAGATGAACATCACATTGGAGAAAGATGGTAATGGGATAGACGATTCAAAGAGTGATGAGATACAGAGTGGGGGAATATCACTCTGTGTGTCTGCCCTCAGAAGGGAAAGGGAGGTAAAATGGAATCATACAAGGTGAAGATCGTGTTAGATTGGATCACGAGATGACACGGAGACAGCTGGAGGACAACATCACGAAAGTCTTTCGAAAGTTTGAGAGCGAGGGAAAATCTAGCGTCCAATTGAAGACGCCCAGTCTCGTCATCCTATTGTCCAGAGCGAATCCGGCAGCTTCTTTAAAGAAGGTGAGTCGACGTCGTCACTTGTTTCCATGCGATGTTGAATCGATGTCAGATGTTGGACGTGATCGAATTGATCAAAACCGATCCGGAGGAAGCCAGAACTATCGAGTTGTTTAATGATGGTGATGAGAGCAACGAAGAGGAGGAAGAAGCGGCAGAGGTGAACGGAGAGGGAGAAGAACAAGCAGATGAGAAAGGAGAGAAACAAGGAGAAGAGAAAGGAGAAGAACAGGGAGAAGAGGAGGAATGATGATGTGATGTCTTTGAAAGACATCATCGCATCCACTCTGTTACATTATGTACACGATAAATCTATGTAGCACGTGATGACGATGATGTCTGTGGTGTTGTGTCGTCCATCTCAGCTGTGCTCTACATGTCTCAGATCTATATCGGACAAGATCGAGCGAAAACGTTGTAGTTTGACAATTAGCAGATCTGCGCGGCAACCGCATTTATTGATCCTACCCGATCACAACAACCGCAGCATCGGAAGCCCCCTCAGAGGCCACCTATCATCGACAGGAGCAGCTATGTCTTTAGTGGATAAACTCAAGGGGTTCATCCCCAAGCCATTCGATAAGGAGGACGATGTGTGGGCCGCCCTGTGGAGAGGAGCTCTATCCGAGTTCTTCGCCACCATGATCTTTGTCTTCGTCGGATGTGGTTCCGTTCTGGCCGTCAATGTGCCCACTCTGGGAGGTAGAGAGATCTCTTCTGCAGCAGAGATTGCAATTGCATTGGCTCACGGTTTCACCATCATGGTCCTCGTCTATTCAGTCGGAGAGGTCAGTGGAGGTGAGTGTCAAATCCATTATGCGAAATCACACGTCTTAATGGGATGCAGGACACATCAACCCCGCCGTCACATGGGCTTGTATGATCACTCGCAAGATCAGCATCTTACGTTTCGTCGTCTACTGGATCGCCCAATTACTCGGTTCCATCGCTGGTGCCGCAGCCGTATGGGGCATCACCCCAGGAGAACTCAACTCGGGTTCCATCGGTTTCCATGAGGTCAACTCTTCTCTGCCCGTGTCGAGAGGTCTATTGGCAGAGGTCTACTTCACATTCGTCTTCCTCTTTGTCGTCTTTGCCACTGCCATTTCCCCATTCGCAGGAAAGATGGCGCCCATGAGTGGAAGTGGAGCCACTGGTCCAGGTAAGCTCACACCATTTGCTGTGGGTATGACCATTCTCGTCCTCCATCTGGTCGGTATCCCCATCACGGGTGCCTCCATGAACCCCGCCAGATCCTTCGGCCCCGCAGGTGAAGATCGACACTGTCCATATCATCGTGTGTGATTCTGAAATCACATGACAGTCGTCGCTGGACATTGGGATCATCACTGGGTCTACTGGCTCGGCCCTCTCTGTGGATCCACCATGGCTGCCATCGTCGCTGAGATCCTCTTCCTCTCTAGACCCGACATTCTTTTCCGTGTCACCACTGGAGAGCAGCCTGCAACGACCGCCAAGAGTGAGCGACACGTACCATGATGATGAGCGTCTAACGAGAGACAGTCGGCTCTCAGGACTACGCCATCATGAAGGAGGAAGATGGTCTGAGATAAACAGCTCGATGATGCACCGGAATAAAACATATATAGAATCGAGTCTGATGTGATTACCAACGTGGACGATGATTGCATTTCCATCTGTAGAATCTATGGGAATATTCTCTTGCACGTGAGATCACGGGCACACACGATGAGAGGGGGACGTATACTATGTACATCTATCAGACGTATTCACGTCCACAATGAGTGTCCACATCGTCACGATGTCTTCATCGTTAATAGTCTGTGGACGTTCGTGGAACTCTTGACCATCTTATCTTAGCATCTGTCAGCGAATTAGAAGGGAACCCGTGAGTTCTCATGTGCTGCTGCTGCGGAGAATTCGTTCGATTTCCTACGTACTTTCTATCTGAGAATGGCTTAACGTATCCGTTCCGCGTAATTAACGCGATTCATTCTCACTACGCTTCTCCCAACCCACAGCCACAAACTACACGAACACACGCAAGCAACACCAACACCACCTTACACGTAAAAAAACAAGGTATAGAACCTGACCTGACTCCATCGTGTCTGCTGACACCTTCGAATCGACGCGCGATTCTGATCGCATTTTACAGATGAGCTCAGAGAACGCCAAAGGAATTATCATGGGAGGAGCCGCCCTGGGAGCCGTAGCTCTCGGCTACCTCTGGAACAAGAACCACAATGAAGTCGCCGCCGAGGAGACCACCGTCGTAGAGGAGAAGCTCCCCACCTTGAACGCCGCCCCCATCGCTTCACCCATCACCAACGGTGCCATCGTTGAGAAGAGTGAGTGTCCATCGATCTGCAAAATGGAAACTGATGGAAACATGTAGAAGTGGAGATCATCGAGGAGCCCACCTACGCCGCCGCCGAGCTGTGCTCAGAGTTGAACCCCGCCGTTAACATCCGCCAGGAGAAGGTCGGAGCCGCCGTCGTCGAGGAGCTCGCACCCATCGTCCAAGAGGTGCACATTAATCGTGTCCAATGTGATTTCATCTCACACATATGCAGGTCGTTCACCCCGTCGAGATCGACGAGGTACAGCCCGTCGTCCACAGAGAGATCAAGCAGACTGAGGTGCACCAAGTCACCCAGCCCATCTACGACTCATACACCGCCCCCGTCAAGGAGTTCAACCGCGAGCTCTCCGCCGAGGTCCGCCCCACCCTCATAGAGGACAGGTGAGAGAACATGTGATATGATGGTCCGTGATCTGATGGAACATGTCAGCTCCCTCTTTGAGAAGGATCTGGCCGCCGGTTACGAAAAGTCCAGCCTGGCTGTCGATGCCACCCGCCACGAGACTCTCGTCAAGCCCGCCATCATCGAGACCGAAGTCAAGAAGGACATCATCGAGATCATCCAACCCGTCATCCACAGAGACACCGTCGCCACCACCGTTGTCCACACCGCCGCCCCCATCTACGAGAAGGTGAGACATCATCTCCATCCTCTAAAGATGCATCCACGATGGTGTCTGATGGAACGTGCAGTTGGTCGAGAAGCCAGTCCTCGTCCGTGAGGTCCTCCCCCCCGTTGTCATGAGCCACGAGGAAGTTGAGGCCAAGTTGGCAAAGTTCAACCAGCTGAAGGTTGAGGAGAGCAAGGGTCGTCTGCCCTCAGTTGACACCCCTCTGGCCGGAAAGCAACTCTGAATATAAACGATCTACTTTGTGAATGATGCATCATTGTCCATGTGATGCACGAGGATGAAACCACGCGTGAGAATGTCTTCGTTGCAGTCGTTATTTGTATCTGTGTCATTGTGGCGGTGTGTGGAAGAGAATTGGAAGTCAAGTTCAATTGATGAACAAAAATGACTGAGCGTGAACGGAATCGTTGGGAAGGGCAAAAGATGAGTAACGTTACTCATCTTTTGCCTCACGGTGATTTTATATTCGGCGGCACGGTCTGATGACATTCCAGCATCGAATCGATATAGTCTTCCAAATAGGGGTCCCAGTGTGTGCTGTCGTCTCCATCGACCTCAACTTTTGTCTCCTCACGTTCACGTTCTTTCGCCTCATCTTCATTGTCTACGGCTGTGCGGGGTGTCGATGATCTTTGGAGGTAATCGTCAGCGACAAGCTTGACCAGATCGGGGAGGCGCGTGTCAGCTGGGTTGATCGAGCTCAAGTTAGAGTTAGGTGGGGGGGTCTGTTTCGGACGATATTCTATAAATTGCCACGTCTGAGAGTCCTCGAGATAGCTGACCTGATACCGATCGGTGAGATAATGATGACGGTGATTATGTCCCTCTGATGTCTCTTCATCTCCTCACCTGACGACAGAGTCGAATCTCTCCAATTTCAGAGTATGAATATCTTCTTAACATCTTCCCCATGTTCGTGACGCCTCTAGATGGTTTCCAATAATATCCGTCTGATTTGGCCGATGGAATGAACTGTCCACGGAATAGATAGCAACAAGAGAAAGATGAAGACGCAACATCGACCTCTGTTGCAATGTCAGAGCCGTGTGTGCATGTGCATCGTCACGACCTCACCTGACACATTAAAACGAGTGGTTCTGTACATGTTATCGAGAGGAGAAGGGGCAGAAGATGCTACCAGCACCAACAGTCGACGAACAAATAGATTCCACTCTCGGCTGTCCCACTGCATGTCCCCCGTCTCTAAAAAGTTTCTGTAGCGCTGTCGCAAAGACAGAGCCATGTAAAGAATGACCCTGCTGTTTTAGCTCGAGCCAAAAAATAGACTGAACCTTATTTCGTGTGAACGAACACCTCAGTGTTTGACTGACTTCACCCGCCTGCACTCAATCTAGTTTCGAGAACGCTGACAGCTTCCGTAACATTTACCGTCATCGGTATGACCCTGCTACAATATGGGGTCAATCAGCTGCACGTGACATTGCAGAATGTCATCCATTGGATGAATGTTACTGGATGTAGGACGTCGACGTTCGGCATTATATCAGCACCGAGCGAACACTCTTGTAGAAAAGTCAATCTGGTGGATTTATATATGGCGACCAAGACTCATTTGAAACCATTATGGCTCGAATGTAATCTTCCAGATAAGGATCCCACGGCGTGTTATAGTATTCATCATCGTCTTCCTTCGGGCCGTCTCCGTTCGTCACGATCATGTGGGGTGTCGTCGATCGATGGAGGTAGTCTTCTGCCACCATCTTTACGAGTTCATGCAGCTGCGTTCCGGCAGGATTGACGGTGCTGAAGATCAAATCAGGCACGGGATTCTGCTTGTACCGATATTCCACAAATTGCCATTGAGAACCCTCGAGATAGCTGACCTGTCCCGATCGATGAGAATGTGATGATGTCGATGCGACCTAGGTGATCGTCGCCAACACACCTGACGACAGAGTCGAATGTTGCCATTCTCAGAGTAAGCGTACCTCCTCAGCATCTTCCCCATGTTGGTGACGCCTCTGCTTGGCTTCCAGAAGTAACCGTCTGTCTTAGCAGAAGGCGTGAACTGTCCACGGAATAGATAGCAACAGGGAAATGCACAAACCTCGTCGTCGGTCTCCTCTATATGTCGGTCAGGGACGGTGCACCTCCGCATGCATCACCTGCCGCCACGTTCAACCGAATGGTTCGATAGACGTTGATGGGAGGTGGTGCGGATGCTGCTGAGACGATAGACAGCAGACGTCTTATGAACAGATTCCACTCTCGGCTGTCCCACCGTATGTCCCCCGTAGTTAGGAAGGTTCGGTAGCGCTCTCGCAGTGAAGAAGGCATTGGTCTGTGACTCGTGCTGCCGTTCTCTCGTCGGGCCGAGAGGGGGATTGATCCTCGGCATCCGGAAAATTTCACCCTTCCCGGGTGGCTGCCTCTATCATTCGCTCGAATTGGTGTTGAGAATACAGACAAATCACGAGCTTCTATAGGTGGTCCTGTCATTGCAAATTTGAGCGGATACCTTCGTCTGTCACAAATTGCAGTGCTCATTATTGGATATCATACGATTGTCCTCTCTACTGGCACACTGGGGTATACAGATGTGAGAAGTCACTCCTGTGGCGAGCATCGTGCTTATTCAGTGACATAGGACCAGCCAGACAGAGGGTTCAGTGTTCAGCGCGTAGATGAACTACAGAAGACTTCTCAACGGCTGAATGTCCATGGTAACTTGCGTCATATCGCACTATATCTGTTAAACCGTGTCAACGTCACGAGAAGAAGAGACAGTAGAGAAACAATCAAGAAGATTTATGTCATCAGAATAAGACTTCAGATGCACTTGTTGGTGCCAGGGGTGCACTTGTACTTTCCATCACCCGAGTAGGCCTTGGAGCAGCAGCCGTTGGTGCACTCTGCGGAGGACGAGCAGTACTCCCATTCACCCTGTCCACCATCAGCCATCATCACTCCCTACCTCTTCACCTTCTTCTGGTCCACGAGACACTCGTTGGTGTTCGGGGTGCACTTGTACTTTCCATCACCGGAGAACTTCTTAGAGCAGCAGTGGTTGGCACATTCAGAGGAAGAAGAGCAGAACTCCCATTCGCCCTGTTCGAGTCAGCCATGATGATGTTGATGATGTTGATGATGCTGATGATGTTGATGATGTTGATGATGTTGATGATGTCTTCACCTTGCCACCCGAAGTGGGCTGGGGAGATGCAGTGGTGGGCTGCTGTGTGGGCTGACGAGTGTTGTAGGTGGGAGCTACGGTGAGGGTCTGGTTGCTCTTGCCGTGGGGGTACACCTTGAAGGCCCAGTCTCCACGGTTGTTGTCAAAGTTGGGGAGGCCGAGTTTCTGGTTGTTACCGTTGCAAGTGAAAGAGCTCGTGGACTTGACGTAACCGTCCACGGTATCCCACACTTGGACGTCGTAGCTGGTGGGCTGAGTCGATGAAATTTCGATGAGATCTCGTCACCTGAGGGAAGAAGTGCAGGGGACGGTAACGGTGGCGCCTTGTAGATAGAGCTGTCCACCGTTGTCTTTCAAGATGGACCAAGTATGCTTCTTGCTCTGAACCCACACGAGAGACTACGACTGGCGTCAGAACGTGGCGGGTTGTAGATCGACGGCTCACGGCGTCGTTTCCGGTGAGAGAGAGGGCTCTCAAGTTTCCGTCGGAGGCAGATAAACTCTTTGGGTACATTCCACCCAGGTTCTGTCCCTGCATAAACATACCGATGCCCTTGAAGCGGTAGTAGAGGTTACCTGGGATACGTTAGAATTTGAAATTTGAATTTTCACAGAAGGCGGGAAGAGTGAACTCACGGGGGCTGACCCTGGAGAGAGAGTTAGAGGTGATGACGAATGATGACGTCATCGCTCACCAGTTGTCCCACCACCAGGTGAAGCCGGAACCACCGGAGCCGGTAACGAGGGAACCCCAGGCCCTGATTACGCTTGAGTACGTCTATCTACAACGCGCCGTTCTCACTCGTTGTGGAGGGTCCATCCAGCATTGTCCTGGAAGGGTGACACGTTTGGACCCTTGTAAGAGGCTCCAAATTCTCCCACCATACAAGGCTTGTTGTACTTGTTGGTCTGCGGTATAATTAACGTCGACGCTCGAACGTCGACACTCACCATGGCAGGGATGGCAGTGGTGAGCCAGCCAGCAAAATCGGGGATGCTGAGTCTGTCTCCTCCATCAGCGTACGAGTGGTACTGGATGTAGTCCAAGGTACGATCGATCTGATCACGTGATCAGTCGAAATTTCGGTGAAATTTCACGCACCTCGTCGCGGTTCTGGTTGAGAGCAAAAGAAGTTGTGACGATGTGCTGGAATGGGTCGGTCGATTTGAAGTAGTTGTACATCTCCTTGGCCCACTGTGCAGCTTCTCTACAACGAGTCAGTGGCTGGTTGTAGATCAAGTCACGTGATCACCCGGCGTGGCTGGAATAGTTGTCGATCCAATCTTGCTCGTTCCACAGCTCCCAGGCGAAGACGGCGGAGCTGTAGCCCCATCTAGCGATGGTGTAGCGGTATCTATCACAGTCAATATAAACGATGACGTATTATGACGTGTGATGACGTCATCACAGTGAATGTCTGACGCGTTGTAGATGGTATGTCACCTGTTCTTGAACAATTCTTTTCCTCGGGCGTTGGTCCAGACGTCCTCGGGTTTTCCGAGGGGTCCGCCGTTCTTGGAGTTGTAAGGGCTGTTGTTCCAGTTGGCGTTGACTTTGGTAGAGAAGGTGGGGTGCTGCATGAGTCAGCATGATGACGTGCGATGTATAGAGGAGGAGGACAACATGATGATGACGATCACCTGGTTGAAGCACCAGAGGATGCCGAAGCCGAGAGACTCGGCCAGAGCGACCAACTTGTCCACGTTGGTGTCTGTTCATCGTCATCGGATGTCCATGCGATGCGATCGTGTCCACGCACCTGATCCTTGGGCAGATCCGTAATCTCCGACACTTCCGCGGTTCTCTTGAGAGAAGTCATTGAGGTTCATCCACACACGGATGTAGTTGCATCCGTTCTGCTTCAGCTTGGGCATCCAACTGCGATGGACGTGTCAATCATCGTGACGATATCATATCGCATCGGATGGTGATATGGACATGGAACTCACTCGAAGTAACTGCCGAGGTAGTTGCTTCCAGTTCCCCAGGCCATGTTCTCTCCGAGAGGCCAGTAGGTGCTACCATCGTGGCTTCTCTCGAAATGAAGGTTGTCCACGCGAGACTTGTAGATGAATCCCAAGTTCTGAGAGGCGACGGCGGTGAACCGAATCGAAGAAGAGGCGGTACCTGTGATGGTTCATCTCGATGTCTACATCAGATGGATGTTCACCTGCGGAGTCGGTGGCCTTGACGGTGACGGAGTACTCTCCGACCTTGGAGGGAGAGTATCTGCACAACCATTTTCCCTTTCCTCCGAAAGATCCGTAGAAGCAGGGCAGATTGCTAGTGCCATTCACTCCGGCCTGTAATCGTCGATCAGAGAATGATATCGATCCGATCATACGATATCATACCAAGCTGAAGTAAGCATTGACGGAGATCTTGGAGGGATCGTAAGGGTTTGAGTAGCTGGTACCCAAATCGAAAGAGAGTTCGACACGGCTGAAGATGGGGACACTCGAGTTGCTGGCTGACACCTGCAAGACATCAGCTACAATGCATCGGTCGGTGTCCAGTGTGACGGATTCAAAGATGCTAACGAACCTGTCTCGAGAACGAGGCAGAGTGTGCCGCGACAAATAAGAGGGAGAGGATGAGTAGTGCTCTCATTCTCGCCGCCTGAGTTATGTTACCTGCTACGGTTTGATTGTAACACTCCGCTGACGATTCCGCCAGTGAATTTTCTGACCCTGTGCCAAACGGCGGGAGAAAAGAGACGCCTGACGTTATTTGGCAACTTCTAATATCATACTGCGAGTAAGGCAGTCGACTGCTTTCTTTGTCCTCTCCTTAGAGTAGCGCGCTTGTTCGATTCAGGTTTCACAGAGAGCAGAGCGGAGAGGCGGAACAGAAGGGTCGCAGTTGTGGTGTACACTTTTACCGGCAGCAAAAGAAAGTGCATCCGCCGGGAATCGAACCCGGTTCGCCTGCTTGGAAGGCAGACATCATACCATTAGACCACGAATGCTTGTTGTTCACGTGATCGATTAATACATGGCCTGTGATCAAATTATATGAGTAAATTGGTTTCCGCGCGTGAAAATAGTATCATATCATTTTATTTGGGTGACATCAGCAACAATGAACGCAAGTTTCAGCTCACTGCCAGCTTCTGTAAATAACACTTCATGGCATAAGAAGGGTGATATAAAGTCAAGTCAAGGTTGAAAGAACTCACCTTTTTGAACAGCCAGATGGATGACCAAGAAGGTCAATGTGACGGCCAGCAGCAGCAACGGTGATGAAGTCTCTAAATTCCAAGGCAATTTGAGGTGGGTTAATTGACCCCCACGAGACAATTACATGATTCATCTTCTCACAGACAACCCCTTCGATTTGTAGGTCGTGGAAGTGAGTTTGGTAACAACACTCTCGATTTCTGGAGCGAATCTTCTCTCAGAGCTGCATTGCAAGAGAATCAGGTGTCCACCACTGTGAAGGAGAGGATTCAAAACCTGTCGGCCCACCTCATTCCTACTTCCCCTTCCATCGCAGAGGAGTTGGATAATGCAGCACAGGAAGGTGAAGATCCAAACATTTTGCATGCATTTCTGACCGACACAGGACTCCATGAAACGAAAGTCCAGCGCCCATCTTCCAATGTCGTCAATTTCGAGAGCGCTGTCGAGTACGATGCCATCACTCGCCCCGATGCAGAAGTCACCGTCGGTGAAATGGGCGTTGCACCCAGACCCAGTATGTGTTACCTTCCGTTCATCTCATCTGACGACACAAACAGACATGTTCGCTTCGCTTGTGAGCAGCGTGCGCAAGTTTGTGCCTCCCCCAGCTTTATACTCCCTGGCGGCCGCCGCGGGTTTCCTCACCCTCTGTTATGGTATCAAGTCTTGGCGACTTTCGAGTGTAGTCAATCTGCTTTCTAGGAGATAAATGTAAAGAAATCATCTATTCGTCCGTCTCCGTCTTCTGTTTTTTGGTCTGATTGGCCTGATCGACTCTCTTCATGTAGTTCGATCCCTTCTTCTTCTCTTGTTCTAACCTCCTCTTCAATCGATTCTGTTGTAATCTCTGTTTGTCTGTCGTCCGTTGAGTCGATCGTCATCATTCGTGTCATTTCCATCATCGTATGATGTTTCGATAAATCGAAAGGAGGTGTATCTCCTCACCTCCTCCCACGACGTCTGCCATCTTGAATCCCTTCAGATATTTGACGTTCCAGATGAAATCCTGCTCTCTCTTGTCTTTAGTAAACTGTCGACCCACAGGTGCATTGTTGAGGAAATCTGCCACCTGCAATTCGATCAGGCACGACATCATCATGATCGTGACGACCCACCTTCCTGGCGACACTCCTCTTCTCGAACTCGACCCATGCCTCTTTGTAATACTTCCTGTTCTTCTGTTTTTGCATGGGCACTTGTGTCATGTGAACTGATTTAACCTGATGAATTTGAGTGGACGAAGAGATGGAAGGTGAAGATGAAAGACGGACAGCACCAAAGGGACCAGACCAATTGTTTTTGAACCAATTGTAGCCTTTGATGAAGCCAGGCAGACGACTGAGATAAACAACTCCTGATTGTGTCTCTTCTGCTGCGACGAGCTTCTTCTCCTTCTTTGGTTTCAATGATACGGTCAGATCGTCTCCATCGTCTTCGTCATCTTCTGAATCCGAATTTTCCTCCTCTTCTTCTTGTCTTTGGTCAACTTTCTTCCCTGCTTGAGGAGCAGCTGGTTGAACATCATCATCAGAATCATCGTCGAAATCGTTGAAGCCTCCTGCATACATCCTCTCCTCTTCCGAGTTGTTGGCTTCATCGTTGTCAGACATGTTGAACGTGTCGCTGTTTCGATCGGAATGATGTGATGTGATGCGAAAGATGGGTTTTAAGGTTTTACAGAACTTTCTCAATTGAACAAATATCCTGCCAACTGACAAGATGGACCCCCTGCCCTCAAATTTTACCGCTGACAACATCAAACTCGTCGTCACCGATGTGGATGGCACTCTCTTGGGTCCAGATCATCAGCTGAGCGATAGGACGGCCAGAGTACTGAATGCTCTTCCATCTCACGTCAGGTTCATGCTGGCCACGGGAAAAACAAAGTGGTCCACGAGGGACATCTACAAGCGAGTAGGTAGGTAGATGGCTTCCGATTGATGTCGTACATTGTCGAATTCTATGACACTGTCTCGATCTTTGACACTGTACTCTTGAAAAGTCTCACACGTGGAACAGATCGCCTCCAGGATAATCCATCCATCTTCCTCAATGGTCTCTTCGTCGTTCACCCCGATGGAACACCTGTCTTTCAGACCACTCTTTCACCAAAGATCGTCCTCGAGGTAGACGCTGACATCTTCCATCTCTTCCAGATGCTGAGTTGTATTTCAAAAGATGTTGGACTACAGCACATCGGGCGCCGATCGGTTCGTCATCCTCTATTGCGGAGAGCGCATCGTGGGCTCATCCTTCAACTGGGTCCAGCATCTGGCCGATCTGACACAATTGTATCACGAGCCCATCTGCGAGAAGATCGAGCACGAAGATTTGAAGAAGATGATTCAAGACACGAGTTTGGCCGTGCACAAGATGATCTTCTTGACTGAGGTGAGGAGTCTGTGAGATGTGATCTGAAGGATTGTTTAGAAGGACTCTGGAGTGGAGGTCGTCAGGCAGGATCTACGCCAACGCTTCGAAGGTACTGAGATGGTGAGCCACCATCGCTGTCGATCATCATCATTACATCGTTGATCATCTGATTCGAATTTATTCTTCATCTTCATCAGCCTCCTTCTCACGACGAACAGTCTGGTGCTTACGACTCCGTCCAAGCCGTCCCACAGATGCTGGAGATCGTGCCTATGGGAACTTCTAAAGCGGTGGCCCTGGAAAACATCTGCAGAGAGCTGAACTTATCACCCGACCAAGCCATTGCATTCGGGTGAGTCACCCACCGAATCACATCTTAGAGCCAACTCTGAGCCAGAGACGGAGAGAACGACATCACCATGCTGAAACTGGCCGGGTGTTCGGTTGCAGTGGGGAACGCAAAGCCATTCGTAAAGTCTGTCGCTAAATACGTCGGAAAGAGCAATGGAGAGGACGGCCTGGCCGATGTCTTGTCGAGAATATTTTCCATAAATGTGTAGAGGAGCATCACTGCACCGATCATGTAAGAGTCGAGTTAGAATGCAGACAGCTACGATCATACCAGACTGAAAGCCCACGAACCCATTCCGAACTCGTAAGGTAAGCAGTCGTGGGCGATGCTAATACTGTGATGGGAGACCGCACGGGAATCCATCGTGTCGTAGCTTTTTGTTCCTCGCTGTTTCGACGCTCTGTACGAGAACTACATCAGATTGAATGGAAGAAACGTGTTGTGAACGGTGATCTGCCGCTGAGATACCATAAAAAGACGGACAAAATTGTCGCGTTGATGACGTCAACAACGGTTGAATTTCGACGGTGATGTCGTGACACTTTACACAGACTACAAGAACACAAAGTATAATCAACACACGAACACAAGCGAAAACAAAACATGACGTCAGCTGAGAAGAAGGGAAAAGATCTACCACTGCAGGGACTAACGCAAGATGGATGGTCCAACGAAGAGGAGGCAACAACTACCTGTGCATGTGGAGCCGTCCAAATGGTCGTGGTAAGTTCGCTGCTTTTAACATGCATTCTGAAGATCGTTAGCCTCTGAAAGCGCCTGGTCTAGTCAACACGTTCGTCTGTCACTGCGCCGACTGCCGAAAGGTCTCAGCGTCCATGTTTGCAACCAATCTGACCACACTGGACTCACACACTCGCTTCACTCGTGGCGAAGAGAATCTGACCCTCTTCGCTCAGTCACACACGACCACAACTGGACGCAAGATGACGAACGCTTTCTGTCGAACGTGCGGAACCATTATGTACCGCTTTGGAGAGGTCGCGCCAGGCACAAAGTTTATGCGTGGCGGGCCGATCGACGATCACACGTTGCATGATACGATCTTGAAACCTCAAGTGGAACTGTTTGCAGAACATCGAACCGCGTGGGTCACACCAGTGGAAGGATCTGAGCAGGCACACGGTATGGGAACATTTGGAGGATAAAAGCAGGCCGCTTTATGGAAGATTTCGATCATTAGAATATTTCAACAAATGAACATGAATATCAAGGGATCTACTATCCAGATTGGATGCATCAAGCCATTGAGAGTCGTGTTAGAGGACCGCAGTGTTCCCTCTTCTCACTTGTACTTTACACTCATCAACTCGTAAACTGATCGTCGTCACATCAATGGCAACATCATTACACTATCATCAAAACACCATCAAAACACCATCATCCACTTGTTACAGATACATTCTATTCTCCCATGGCCGTCCTCGACGCAAATCCCAAGCCAGCTCTTCCATTCGAAGTCGCTCCCTTTCTCGTTTCAGTCTGATGATGATGCAGCAGATCGCGTCTGCACTTCACCTGAGAAGAGCGAGAGAGAGCGTTGCCTCTGTTCATGCCTCCAGAGTGCCACCCGTTCTGTCTCTGCAATTTGTATGGGAAGCTGCTTCCGCTCGGCTGTCTCTCATCAGTCGATGATCGTATCATGATGGTGTTGTGATGATGGTGATGATGATCGTGACGGTGTGACATGCACACTCACCGGTGCCGGTGCTGGTGTTTCGATTCCGTGCAGATTCCTCCGATCTGCCGCTCGATCTCTGTATCTCACCACGGCCCTACTCGATTCAGCTTCTCTCCTCGTCTTCCCCCTCACCCCTTCTGCACTGTCTTCTCTTCCTTCGTCCTCAGGAACTGTCGCCTTAATTTCTTGTTGTCAGTGATGGAAAGCGGGTTCGTTGTAGACGGATGAACTTGCTCCGGCGTTCGATCGTCTCCTTCAGCGTCCAGGCTCTCTTGGTCCACCTCAGCGATGCGTATGCTGCTCACGTCAATCTACAACCAGCCACGACCGACTCACCGGCGAGATCCGATCTCTATGACGTCACCCACGGAGAGGGGATTCTGCGGTGGTGAATTTCGATGAAATTTCGCGAATATTTCTACGAACTTTCTTGGGCTCAGACGGTTCCCTGGCCAAGCTGAGGCGAACTCCGTTGAGAAAAGTTCCATTTACACTTCCATCATCCATCAGCCACCAATAGTTGACAAAGAAGATCTTCTCCCAGAGAATCTTCGCGTGGTTCTTACTGACGTCTGCGAGGGTGAGTGCGGTACGCATGGCAGGTTGTAGATGACTCACTCGTGTCGGAGACTACGATGTCGTTCTTCTTGTCTCTACCGATGGTGTAGCATCTAGAGTATTTGTCGTCGTCTGGTTTCTCTCCGATGACAACGATAGTCTCTGTGCCGTTCTATTCTTAGAGTTAGAACTTGGCGATTCTGATGATGTGATGTTTTCGATCACCTCATCATCATCGATCTCGGTCATGATGAGTTTGTAGTTGGCGGGAGATTCTGATGAAATTTCGTCGGAATTTTGTCTCGAAGGGAGCTCACCTGGATGATTTGCCGCATGGCCTTCATCCACATTATTTGTGCCCGTCATGGGATGCTCCGGTACTTCCAGCAATTTGACGACTCGGAAGACCTGGCGCGTTGTAGTTGACCGAATTTCCGACACATTTACCTGCACTTTGGGGTCCCAATGAAAGGAAGTGTCTTGAAATCTCTCCTCGTTGTAGTACAGGTCAGAATAACCGTCGTAATATAATCCGCAATAGCTAGGAATTTTGACCTGATCGTGTGAGGGATGAAGAGAGCGGCAATTACCTCGTTGTTTTCTGTGAGGTTGAGATTGTTGGGGTTCGTCTGGTCGAACGGTGAGAAGGATAGAAGAGAAGATGAGTCGATCCATGTGTCACGATGATCATGATGTAAAAAGGATGCGAAGATGTCATGATCAGATGATAAGTCGTGATCAGATGATGATGGTACGATCAGATGATGATGGTACGATCAGATGATGATGGTACGATCAGTGTGCGCATCGCAAGTCCATGTCTCGATCACATCGAGATGCGATCGTCGATCGATGAAACGACATCACATGATTCATGAACCATCTGTCACCTGTTGTAGGGCATCGTTCGAATTCCTCACGTTCGTGATGGTCTGAGACGCATTCGAAGTGTTTGAGAGTAGATTGGGAGTTTGACTCAGGCGAGTATTTGATTTCGCATCATCAGCCAGGGAGGCTGTCTGCCCGGCCGGGGCTAACGTGGAGGGATCATACTGATTGTGTCACGTGACTGGAAACAGAGGAGAGATCTCACCTTAATTTCACCCGAAGCAGTGTACTCTTTTTTGTACTGTGAAGAGTGAGAAAGGTTCGTGATGGAACATGATGATGTGAAGATGAGTTCACCTCTCTGTGGGTTCTCCGCGGCGAGCCACTTTCATTTCCAGAATCAGAGTCCACACTCTGAGTGGATACCGTCTGCGTCGATGGTCAGAGATGGATGTTGATGATGATGTCACCCTTCTGATCCTCTGGTAACGTGGCTGGCTCAAAACCAACTCGGGTGGTTGCCAATACATCTCTGAGACCTTCTCTATGTCACATCTCATTCGTGATTGCATCACGATTCACCTCCATGTATTGTTGTATCTGTGGATTCCAGTGATACCATCTGAAACCCATTCCTCTCTCAAACTTATAGTGAAGGTTGCTCTCTTCATCGTAGCCGTATTCGGTGTCCATTGTAGAAGGATCGAGTTCGGCGGCATCTGCATTATAGAAGAGGAGTGAAGGATGGACGGGCTCGCAGCTTGAAAAATCAGAGGAAGATGACGGACGATGTTTCACCTCTCCAATGCATTTTGAGGTGCTTCTGTAGAGAACGGTCGGCCATCGTTGAAAGCACAGAGCTGTCTCTTATATTCTTCTTCGTATCGATCTTGTTCTCTTTGTTTGCGATGCAATCTTCAAACATCAGATCCATCACAACGGCTGTTTTCTCAAATCACCTTGCCAGAGGTGATTCTGTGTTCTGATCGGTCTTCAAATCACCATTAGTACCGTTCCAGCCCGCTGCCATCGTTGCCGCATTGTTATTAGACCTCCAATCAAACTCCCCATCTCCCTCCATCCTCGCCCTCTTTCTATCTCTCTCGAACATGTCCATCGATGGGTCACTTCGATTTCTTCTCAGCTCTCTCGAATCATCCTGAGGAGGCAGGAGATCATTGGTGCTATCTGTTCGATCGAACTGATGGGGTGATAGATCATTATCACGAGGAGGTGAGGGGAGTGCTGAATGAACCACCCTCTCTAGATGCGGATGCTGCCTGTCCATGACAATCAGAGAGCCGCTGTTTTTTCAACTCCGGGTGTCACAACTGTCAACGGCAGCCTCAACAACTTGTAGAGGACAATAATTATCCACCCCTCACGTTCTCCTCACTGCATCCTCCACAGACTCAACAGACACCATCACCGATAAGACATCGAACACATTCTTGTATTACAACATGAGATCATCGTCATGTGACAAAGACAGACGCTCGAGGACGTCTAATGATGCCTCTCCTCCTTGGGTCTGTGAGGAACCTTCTGGATCGTATCTCTCTCTAATTGAGAAGGTAAGCTCTGTACATCGGCCGGCGCCAAGCCTTCCCTCCCATCTTGAATCTTCTTCGAATCTTCTCCGTCGACACCCGTGATCGTGTTGATCAATCGATTCACCACATCCTTCAACACGATGACCATCTACAATGGTCACGTGACGTCTCATGCGAGGGTCTGTCTTACCTGGACTCTCTCCTGATGGTTTCTATTCTTAGCCCAGGCAGCCAGCCTCTGACAGGCGATGCGGAAAGCTTCGGGCGGATTGTCCATTGGAACGTCTTCGACAGGAGGGCGATCTAATTTCTGCTTCTTCTGCGGTGATTCTCCCTGGGGGCTATCGCATTCGGCCACGTCAGGAGCATTCAACGTGAAAGGTGGCTGCAGCGACATCACAATCACCATCATCTTCTGCTGATGAAAGTTTCCACCTTGTAGTTCGCTGCTGCAGTGGCTTTGATCTCGGACAATAGATTGACTTCTTGCAGATGTTGAAGTGCCACCTGTCCTCGTCAGGTCACATCGTGGGACCTCCGATCACCTTCCATCGTAATTTCTTCCTCGAGTTCTCAGCGGAAGCCGTCCAGAAGGTCTGGAGACTGGACAGTACCTGATTCTCTTTAATCAGGTGTAGGATTGCTCGCGTTTGCACCTCCATGAATCGATCCCATTCACCATCCGACAGATTAAATAATTCCAATAATTCGTCCATCTTCAATAATAAACCCTGCTTCGTTCTCTGAAGATCTATAACAAGTCAGTGCTTCGATGATGTGAAGATGAAACCTTTAAATTGACCCATCGTTCCTGTGCCGTATTTCTGGTAGACCGGACACTGATCGCGGTGAGGTGTCAGTCTATAAAATTGTAGGTGAGACGATATGATCTATCTCACCAGAACTTGATGAGGTCTCAGATCGTTCGTCTTTGTCGTTCCACACCTCACCTGACCCGGTCACACAGGCACGAACATCGTGTCGCTCACCTTTGAACCGAACTCTGACCTCTCAGCCCTGGCCGTATCATGAGAACATCCGTGGACCACACACGTCTTCGCTCTGTTTCTCTTTCTGTCTCTGTCGGATGAGGCCTCCTCTTTCGGTCCGGCTGGGCTACTTGTACCGTCATCGCCGGCCACATCACGGACGATGGTGAGTGACCCATCTTTGGAGGTCGAGCTCATATGGCTCTCAGAAGATTCAAACCGAATGTCTATCTTCTACACATTCCCATGGTCTGGGTGCGGTTCAAGTGACCTCCTCCAATTGTTGGGTCTTTAGCGTGCTGTCGAAAGAGATCCTACCGATGGGTGCGGCTGTCTATGTAGGTACGTAAATCGGAGCTATCGACGTCCTCAGGAGGTGGTGAACGTGTCAGATGTTTGAGTTTGACTCCTCCGCCACGGGGAGTTTGCTGATTCATCCTCACCGCTGGAGCACACGAGATCGTGATGTGGAACCAGGAGAAGGAAGAGCTGCGTGATCCTGCATAAGATCAGCCTCTATCCTGACCGAGACCGGATGAGTTTGTCTCGATTAATCTACAAATCGTATACATTCAATTCTCCGATCTCATCCGCGATCTTTCTAGTGGTCTGAGTGCAATCATGTTATCCAATAGCATTTACCAGATCGGCATGTACGGGTGATCTTCGTCTCAGAGACAAGTTCTATGTTGATCCTCCGTGAATGTAAATGAATGCGAAATATTAAATTAATGTTCTGAAATGCACCGGTCCGAAAATTAACATACGATCAGTCGCCACCCATCCAGCATTTGGTGAAAGAAGATACGAGGTGTGCCTTCAGTCTTCAGCCAAGATCACCGGACCTAATATAACAGACAGCACTGAAGCCAGCCGGCTGGGAGTTGTATGGTAGAGGATAGACCCTCGATGTCACGACCAAACATCCATTGTGATCATCTCCAGACTTCCGATTTGTCCGATGCGGCGGATTTCGGCCGGTCTCAATTGTATGTCATTTTCAGGGTATATCGGGTCTGACGAGTTTATCAGTTCAGAGCTCGAACTTGAGAGGTGTGCTGCATTACAAGATGTGAGTCCGCGATGAGAAAGCGGTACACTGATCGATCACAGTTGTGCCAAAGCAGTAGACACGGATCATATCAACGTCATCCAATGGGCTTTAGATCATGGTTACAAGTTATGTAAGGAGTCTTTACACTATCTCATCCAATGGGGATCGCTCGACACGCTCAAATGGATCATCGGAAGTGAGACGGAGGCAGACTTCACCTCTGACCATCTGCAGCCTCTTGTACAGACGAAGAGATTATGTACAAGCAGGCTTCGAATGCGGTGAACATTGAAGTCATAGAGTCAATGCTGCAAACGTGGATCGATTACAAACAATTGCAGTTCTCTCAGAAGAGAACCAGAGACAAGCAATTGAAGTACCTTTGGAATCATGGAAGACCGAAGAGTATAGCGGTTGATTGCTGATAAAAGAACGGTCCCCCATTTTTTACCGCCTCCGTTGCCGGCTGTCTGATTCAGCAGGGTATCTGCAAGTGCACAGATACCATTGGAGACGCACGATCAATGAACTCAGATACGACACGTCCGATGATCAAGTCATCGCCCATATTTTGAACGAGCTGTGAATCGAACAAATAGAGCGGTCGCTGTGTCTCTTAGCAGACTCGAAGAAGCCGTGGCGAAGTTTCCGAACCAAAAGTGACAGCATTACCAGCAGATGATCCATCTTCTATTCATGAAGTCCATCGTATGCTTGTCAAATCGTCAATGAAATCCACATCTAAGAGCACAATTTGATGCCGGCTCCAGCCACGAGACATCGTGCTACGCACTTAACCCTTCCTCGTGAGTCATATAGTTGTGCGATAATCTATTCTGACAATTATTGATATCTATTCATCGAATGGACGTTGATAATCTCCCAATATTGCAAAAATCAACCAGCCTTGAGGACAAACCGCGTATCACCGCAATTCAATGGACGAAATTCTGCGCTAGATTGCAGTCATACGCAGCTCATTCTATTTATCCTCCTTTAGTGGTGGAGGCCAACGGTGGTTCTCTGTGGTCTCTGGCATGCACACACAGCTTCAGGGAAACAGCGGCAGAAGATATCTTCTCTGATCCTCAAGTGTTCCCTTTGCTCCACGAGATTCTCCTTATACATCTCGTCATTCTAACGTACCACCACCAACCAACATGAAGCTCCTGGCTATCCTCCTTCTCTACGCCTTGTGTCTCGCGGCAGCTAAGAACGATCTCGACCAGGAAGACATCGACAGCATCCGTCTGCAAGTCACACAGCGTCAGTACCAATACAACCATGCCTTCGATGATGCCATCAAGATCTGCACCTGCAAGGGATCCAACTCCGCTGCCTGTGCCGCCGCGATCAATGCCACCGTCTCCGTCTTTTGCGATCAGAGGAACTTCGTCTCATGGCAAGCACCTCCCTCTCTCCCTCAGATCCCTGATTTGAACGTCGTCAAGAGCACCTATGGATTCCTCTCCACCGCTCTCTTCACTGGATTCTCCGTGCATGAGGTCACATCGCCCGTGGTGAACGTCTACCAGCTGGGAGACAACGTCTTTGCCAACTTCACGGCCAGAGTCACACAGACCGCCAGACAATTCAGCCAGCCCGGTAACACGAGCAGTCCCATCGTCTTTGGAAGAAGCACCGCCTATTACAACATGTATCAGGTCACATCCACTCGCGGACAGCGCCAAGTCTGCATGAAGAGATTCGTCTCCGCTGTGGATGTCTTGTACCTGCTCAAGGAGGACCCCCCTGCTTACCAATGCGACGCCACCGCCGACAATCATTTCGAATGATGATGCCATCTGTCTTCGAATGGGACAACCGATCACATAAACGATTTGTACCTTCTATTCTTTCTCTTCTCTCAAAAAATACATTTGTAAGTCCATGAGAAATCTATTATCCTCTTGTCTCATCATCGCGGAGAACATCTTCGTCCATGGATGTGATGATGGCTCGTCACTGTGTGGCTGTAGAATCGAAATCAGGAAGGCAGACAAGGAGGGGATAGCTAGCGAAGCGATAGCGAGGAATCAAGCACGCAGCATGCAGCATGAGCTCGGCATGGGTCCTGTTCAGATCGCGAGTTTCACAAGGAGATGTTTCAGACATATGAAACACTCACCCTCAATCACGTTGCCTCTTTGGGCTGCGAGGGCTGTCATCGCGCTGGATAAATTCAGCGAAAATCGATCTACAACGGTGTAGATCGTCACCTCTCTCTCTCTCTTGCGGTCGGCTTCGGGCGAGGCAGATCTCCTGCGGTCGTCGCTGGAGGGGTCAGTCCCAAATGATGGGAGGTCCTAAATCCGTTCACCTGACGCGGTCGCGTGAGCTGGAGGAGTCTTTGGTACCGGCATCGATGGGGTGGCAACCCTTGCAACGACAAGTCACACAACCATCGGCACCTGACGTGATGTCTTAGAGGTGATGATCGGATGGAAATGAGATGATATGGGATGAAAAGACGCACTGAGTAGGGTTCTCCTCTCTCTGTGTGGAATGATGCAGATGCATGTCTTGCGATTTCTGGATGTCTCTCCCGCACATTGAGCGCAGCACCTTCGATGATCTTCAGTTTCCCGCGATCTCACATCTTCCATTCACCTGTCTGCGGCGGAGAAGTAACTCCTTCTTGGTGGTCCGTAAGAAGATCTTCTTCGCGGGCTACGATCTCTCCTGTCTCTATCTCTCCTGGGAGATCGGCTCCTATCTCTATCTCTCCTGGGAGATCGACTCCTGTCTCTTCTAGGGCTCCTGTCTCTCCTCGGACTTCTTTCTCTCCTTGGGCTTCTACTCCTCCTGTCTTTTCTCGGAGATCGATCTCTATTGTCTCTCCTCGGAGATCGATCTCTTCTGGGTGATGCACTCCTCTCTCTCCGGGGTGATGCACTCTTGTTTCTCTTTGGTGAAGGGCTTCTTTCTCTCTTCTCGGGTGTTCTAGATCTTCTCACTGGGCTGCGAGAGGCAGAGCGCTCGCGACTGGACAGAGGTTGGTTCTGAAAAGCATGAAGAAGATAGGTCTCACGTTGTTTCAGTCTGAGTATCAACCTGACCTTCCATTGTGTGATTGGGAGATGTGATCCGCGATGGGCAATCGAAAAAGTTCTATTTTTTTTCTTTTCAAATGTCTTTTTGTTGTGTCAGCTCCACACGGGCACAACCTCATCTAGACGTTCTACTCTTGGACAACTATATAGATGGACGACAAAAGACATTACACATGCACTTCGCGGTAATTATTATTATGTCACTCCCATTGCATGAAACCTCATTTGAATGAATTCCTGATCGTAGTTGATTGCCATGCCGTTAACATAATCTTCTTTCGATATGACACCGTCCTTATCTGAATCCATCGACTCAAAGATGTCCCTCAGTGTGTTGATGTCTAATCTCTTCGTACTGCGGCACACAAAGTCGGCTAAATTCACACTGCCCACTTCTTCTGTTCGAGTCATCAGCCATCACAAAGACGGTGTGGGTATCGTCATCACCCTTGTCAATGAACCTCCATTCTTCCTCCAACTCTTTACGTTGTGCCTCCGTGAGGCTTGGTTTTGGAGGTGTAGGTGGTGGTGGAGGAAAAGCCTGAGAGAAGCTCAGTAAAAGACGTTCGAACCAACGAGACACTCACCCAAAGCTCGATCATCTCCAGCTCCTCTTTGGTAGCCAGACGGTTGAACGCCTTGACTAATTCTTTGAAGCAGATGACACCTGTAAGGGTGAGGTTCTCTTCACTGCGATGATGGATCACCATTGGCATCGACATCGACGATATTGAAGAAGGTGTCTGGGTCGATGGGTCGTGGAATTTCTTCGTGGTTCTAAAGAGGTCAACTCTTCGCATGGTCTTCATCATGTCACCCCGAAGACAGAATCTCCATAACGAGACATCCATCGTGCACGGAAGTTCGTTCGGGTGATGTGAGGCTCTCCATCGGACAAGTGAATGTAATACTCTCTCACCAGGGCTAATGAATTCACGTCGAATCGATGCAGACCTGTCGGTAGTTGTTTCACTCCTCGTGAGTCAGAATGGAAGATCGTGATGATGGAGATGTAACTCACGTCCTGCATTGGCGAATGAGCGTCGCAGAGTGCGATTACGATTTTTGACACAGAGATCGCTCTCATTGAGGTTCGTGAGGAGACCCTTGTTGGAGCCTGATTTAGACATCTCCTTGTCGCTCTTTTGTTTCAGCAGGGGGCTCGTGTTCTTTCTCGATGTGCGTGGAGAATTCTCTCGACTGTCTCTGTGCGTATCTCGATGCGTGTCTTTGTGTGTATCGCGGTGCGTGTGAAATTGATCTTTGTGTGAGACGGGTGATTTTCTCTCTGGCAATGGACTGCTTCTCTCGAACGCTGTCCATCGTCAACATCGTCTCCGTCACGAACACTTCACCTCTTGGACTGAGCGGTGGTAGAACCTCCACATCTTGCAGATTAAGTGATGCCCTTCGATTCTTTCTGTCCCTCTCATCTTCTCTTGGTGAGCCCACCCTGGGTGATTGCAGCCTCATAGATTCTGGTCGTGGTGATAACAGAGCTCGTGGTGATCTCGTCGAACCTTCAGCGAGTGCATCCAGCGCCGCGTCTATGGATCTCCTCTGATCGACATTCACCAAGTTGATCTGAGGCAGCTGGAGGGGCATGATGCTGCTGCTTGGGGGATTGGGCATAGCTTCGGTTTGATAGATCCCCGGGATCTATTTATGTGTGGCACCCGCTGTCGGTCCCTTTACTTCCGCCTGAAACGTCCGATCTGCTTGTTTGTTATCCCAGACCACAATCCCACAGCGCTCCATGTTCAAAACAGGGGACATCACATCGTATTCGATGGTAAGCCTTGGGGTACGAACGTTAGACGTTCTCTGCACCCACACGTGCAGATACGTCTGAAGAGGATCACATGTTCTCGTAAGATGAAGCATTGCACTCGATTCGGTTTATGAAAAATTTTAGAGGGCTCTCAGGGCAACGAGCTCGTCGTGGGCGGCGCTCATCTCTCTCTGCTTCTCCTTCTCGGCCTCAACCTTTCCAGTGGAGGCGAGGGTGGCAGCTTCCTTCTTCAGGATCTCGATCTTGTCTTCGAGCTCGAGGATCTTGTCCTTGTTCTGCTTGTGGTGGTCTCCCTCTCTTCCTTGGGGCTTAAGGTTGCTGGCATCCTCCTTGGGCTCCTCCTTCTTCAGCGAGGCGGTGTTATCGGGGTGGTCGGTGTCTGTATGGACGATCAGACGATGATCATCTGACAGAATGAGATGCCTCACATTGGCCGGTGGCGGCGTGAGTCTGGTTGTCTTCGGTAACTTTGGTCATTGCGTGTTGTTGTGTTTTGGTCTTGGAATTTGTGTCTCATCTCTCGCCCACGTATCGACATACGTAATTCTACGAACACCGCAGATCTCTACCGCTTTCGTTGTGTTGATGTGCGTGTCACGTGATCGAATCCAGATTGGAAAAAAAAAAAAGCGTTTTTTCTGGGATTCGAAACGAGAAATGATCGCTGCCATCAATCATGAAAGGCTATCCAAATCTGAGATGAAGAACCGGAGAAGTGCGTCGCAATCCAGCGAAGCCACAGAGACAATGCTGAATAAACCTTTTCTCTGTTGCAGGTGTATAACGACCCAACCGTCACACTCATTCGCCTCACGTGGAGTCCATCACACGATTCACATCATCTACACGGATCGAAACGTTTATTTGACCATGATGTCCGCATGGGACACCCTCCTCCCCCCATTTCCGAGCGGATTCGGTGACTCTCTCTTCGGTTCTCTCTTCTCTCCGTTCTTTCTAAAGATGACGACCATGTAGACTCCCGCGGCCTCCCATTCTTCTTTCGAGATGGTGCCCCTGTCGTTGAACACGTTCATTCTCTGTAAGAGGGTCTCGAAGGCCTGGCAGTTCTCGGAGAAGTAGTCGTGGCTGCCGGTGCATTTGATGAGTTCTAAGCCGTAGCGTCTGCCGATGCTGATCGGTGTGAGATGATGATCGTGAGACGATTGGTTTCGGAGAATGGTGGAAATCATGAGACATCATGGACATCACGATGGTAATGATGATCATCATCGCGATAGAGGGTATGATTATCCGATTGATGGATGTTATTTTTCTGAACATCCAACAGCAACACGATCGAGATGTTGATGACTTACTCAGCCAATGTAGGAATGTGAACGAGGAATTCTGGACAAGAATCAACCGATTCGACGAGAGAAAAGTTGTACGTGCAGCCGAACCGTGTCAGCTTCTCCTTATCTCTGAAATCGAACCTGTACAATGGGTTGCCGAAGCTCTCTCCGTCGGCTTCTCTCAGCCTCTTCCTGCACATCACATTGAGACGAGTTTGAAGGCAGCGAGAGAAGTACTCACACGATCCAGTATGCGTTGGGTATAGTGCAAACGAAATATCTGCCGGGGTTCAGTCTGCAGCTGGCGTTGTACAGTAGAGAATCGACTCTCTCTTCGCTCTCGAAGGAATAGTGCAGGGCGAACTGACACGATACAAAGTCGAATTTCAAATTGTCGGGTAAGTCTTCGAGTAGGTTTTTCTGCTCGATGATGAGATGGAGTCGAGTTTGTGTGTCACCTTGAAACAGTCGGCGGCGATGAATGCGGATGGGTTGTTGTATCTCTTGCTGTTGAATCGATCGACGGCGTCTTTGACGCTCTGATGGGCGACATCTGTAAAGACATCATTGCGTGTGGAGATGGTGAGGATGATGTACCCGCTAACACGTAGTTTTGTGGTTTCTTAAGCATCAGTTTGTTCAGGTCACCACCTTTACCTCCACCTGCAGTCTACGATCAATGACGGATGGAGATGGGAGGAATCCGAGACGAGAGAACTCACAGAGGTCTAAGATGTTGGCGCGGTCTGGGCAATGCACAGAGATGAGGACACTCTTGATCCAGTTATTAAAGTTTTTGAGACAGAGAATTTTACTCTGTTGTCTGTGAGCTACACCGAGATCCTGTCGTCTGTGTCAGTCGTTAGAGTATGAGAGTGATGTCTGCACCGGTCTATCATTATAATGCCGAGCGATCTGAGTGACTGCAGAATTCGAATTCGAAGGTCCGTGTTGAGGTCTATCGTGTTGCTGTTTGGATGTTCAGAAAAATAACATCCATCAATCGGATAATCATACTCTCTGTCGTCTGTCGTCTCCGTGTTGTTGGTTGTTATGTGATGATCCTGAATAAGAATCTCCCCTCGATGATGAGTGCATGCTGTTTGAAATGCTGGAAATGATCGTGTGTTCCCCTCTACAACTTGACAACAGAAGAACGCAGGAAATTGAAGAGGGAAAACCATGATGGACGATAGTGTCAACGATGAAATAGAGGAGGAATTCATGTCTTCTGAAGAAGAGAACGAGGAGGAGGAAGATGACACTCCGGGTCTTTGGGAAGAAGATGATGATGGAGAGGTGAGTTGAGAGACACAGACCACCTCTTCCGCGAGCGTCACGAGACGTGTGTCATCCTTAGAATAACCATCATCATAGGAAGCTGCTCCCAAGAAGATCGTCCTTCCAGATTTTGTTTTCGAAGCCAGGTTCCACCCCACTCAAGAATTTGTCGCTGCATCTTCCATCAATGGTTACGTTCGACTGTGAGATCATCTGATACATCATCACGATTGAAAATGAACCAGATATTCCTACGGACTGCAAGCCAACACGCTCTTGCACGATTTGAAGATCCACCAGGATTCGGTTCGTTCGGTCATCTTCTCGAATAGTGGACAACGTAAGTAGATCATGATGCAACACGTTCCACTCTATCTCTAAACCGAAACAGTCTTATTCTCAGGATCTGCTGATAAGAGTCTGAGAGCTGTAGACGTTCACACCGGCCAGTTAGTCTACACCCAATCCAACGCACACACGTGAGTAATTTTCCACCATCAAAAGTCTCACTGAGTAATGATAGTTCTGGTATCAACAGCATGCACGTGCACAGTGATTGGGAGATCGTCACAGGAGACGATGAGGGTGTCGTCAAGGTGATCCCTCATATGTTCATCCTGTCATCATCATCATCGTGTTCACACGTAACATCGTTAGATCTGGGATTCGCGACAGAAGAAGTCGATTCACACCTTCGAAGAGAACGCCGATTACATCTCCGACATCACATCTGACATGAAGAAGACAGTGCTCGCCGCCGGGTGAGATCACTCCTCCATCACATCATCATCGTCCCTCCCCCGTCCGATCATCATCCGTCATCACATCATCCACCATCTGATCGCGATCAGAGGTGATGGATGCCTCACCATCTTCAACACGAGAAAAGGAAAAGTCGAAGCCGTCGCCGAATGTCAAGACGAAGAACTCTTATCCGTCAAGATCATCAAGAACGGCAAGAAGGTGACACCCGATCATCTCATTCCGATCATGCGATCATGCGATCATGCGATCATGTGATCTCATCTCATGCTACAGGTCATCGCGGGAACACAGGAAGGACACTTGAACGTCTGGAACTGGGGAGAGTGGGAGACATTCAACGACAGAATATCTGGTCACCCCAGATCCGTCGACGCCATCCTTCCAATCGGTGAATTCAAACGAAATCTCTTCTGTGAACTAAAAATAGACCAGACGAGGACACCGTGACAACGGGTTCCAGCGACGGTATCGTACGTATCGTAAACGTACACCCCAACAAGATCCTGGGAATCGTGGGACAACACGGTGGTATGCCCGTGGAGAGTCTCTCCATCAGGTGCGGTCACGTGACTGACGGGGTTGGTACTGACACGAGCAGTGGTGATAAGACGTACCTGATGAGTTCATCACACGACCACACTCTAAAGTTCTACAACATCAAGTATCTATACGAGGAAGACGATACGGAAGAGGCGGCAGAAGAGGTGAGATGATGATGATGATGAAATGGTGACGGGGACAGATGCAAGAGGTGACGCTAGACGAGGAGAAAGAAGACAAGTCTGGAAAGATGGAGATGTCAGACAGCGACGATGATGAGCCGAAGAAACCGAGTAACACGAAGACGATGAAGAATCAGAAGAAGAATTTCTTTGCAGATATTCTGTAATAAATGGAGGTCGATCGTTGGATCACATTGGATGATGATGATGACGACGACTGATCCTTCGATTTGGTTTCTGTCTAAGAGGGCACCCTCACGTTCATCCATCTTTGAGAACGGAGCTGAGATGCCAATAAAAAAGTCACTTTCAGCGTCTTTCATCTACAAGGATCACGATCTTCTCATTTGATTTCCAGGGAATTTCGTTTTCTGGACCATCTGAAACATCATCATCACACACCTCCATCTATTGCAACCGATGAGCAAGGGTCACAAGAAGGATCTCAAAGACGAAGCACGATACTTGCTAGGGAGGCAAGAATCAGGTCAATATAATGAAGACGAAGAGCTGACACAAAGGGTGAGGCCCTTTCTTCTGTCCTCTCGTTCTGAAATTTGTCACGATCAGCCCTGGTTCTTCAGACAGATGTGGTTCGTTCTTGCGGTATGCTTGGTCCTTCTATCCACTTCGGCTGCCGCCATCACTTATATGGTTGTGACACGAACAACAAGTGAGAGTCATAGAGAATCTTTCTTTCATAGCATGATATATGCTCGTAGACAAATGGGACGAGGGTGTAGGAATTCCACCATCAGAAGCACCAACCTAAAGAGCGCAACTAATTTCTACAAACTATGAGACGTCTTGGCTTGAGGAGCAATGTGTTCGTGAGATAAAGAACAATGAGAGCAGGTCTTAGTGAATAGACACTACTGAACATACAGATCTGTCTGACAAATTGTGATTCATGGTGAATAGTCAAGTAGGCATCTGCGCTTTTTATTTGATGTGGAAGAGGTGACACCAGTCAATGCGATCAGATTGTCAGAAAATCGAGTTCACTGTCGCACACGTTCTCTGTCTATTCGTTGAGCTCAGATGATGTCGACCAAGTCGATGATCAGTAACTGAGGACGGTATTCGCCCTGTAAAATTTCTGACGTCATGCGAGACAGATCGAGAAAATCCAAACAACAGACATGAGCACATCCACCGCGAAGATCAGTTCGTTCACCATTCACGATGTGAGATTCCCCACATCTCTCAGTGGTGACGGAACAGATGCCAGTGGGTGTCCACCGATTGATTGTCTTTCCACTCACAAACTCAACAGTGAACACTGAATGTGACTATTCATCCGCTTACATTGTTCTCCATACAGAACCTCCTTTGAAAGACGATTCTGGTCGTGTGAGTATCATCGACATCCTTTGTGGCTAACGGAGGTCAAAGGTACTAGAAGGACATGGAATGACTTTCACAATTGGCAGAGGTGTGATGTGATCGCTGCACAAATCACAATCCATCATCGATTCCACTCTGACTGTTTCATCCAGGAAACGACATCGTCTGTGCGGCCATTCGGACTCTAGCCGATCGCTTACTCGTTGGAAGAGATACAGAAGAGCTCTTCTCCGATATGGGGTAAGACCATTATCCCATTCCTCTACATCTCATCGTCCATCCAGTAAGACGTATTATCTCTTAACGGGTGACCCTCAATTGAGATGGTGAGTCTCCATCGATCACATCCATTCTAATTTCATCAGGATCGGTCCGGAGAAGGGAGTCATCGCTTTGGCAACGGCAGCCTGCATCAACGCTCTCTTCGATCTCTTTGCAAAGACGAGAAACAAGCCCCTATGGAAGTTGATCACCGACATGAAGCCAGAGGAATTGGTCAAATTGATTCCATTCAAATACATCGACGATTTCATCACACCACAAGAGGCTCTCGACTGGTTGAGGTGATGACTCATGTACAGTAGATGGTGGAAAATTGAGAGAAAATAGGGAGAAAGAAGGAAATAAGAAGAGGAGAGAAGAGAGAGTGAAGGAAATCGGTTACCCTGCCTACACGACCAGCGTGGGATGGTTGGGTGGGTCTCATCATCAGTCTGAGGGCCTGATGATGTCTGTAGGTTATTCAGATGAGAAGGTAGTGAGATTGACAAAGGAAGCCATTCGAGACGGTTTCACTCATTTCAAGGTGGTCACTCGTCATCATGATGATGATCATCAACATCAGAGGGTGACATAGACACAGCTCAAAGTGGGAAGTGACCCCGAATCGGACAAGACGAGAATCGGTCTAGTCAAATCGGTCATATCAGATCCCCGAAATTTCCCGGAGAACTACGTGAAACCCGATCCATCTACAACGCGCGGAAAGAACGCCGATCCGAACACTGGTTGTGTTCTCATGGTGGACGCCAATCAGGTGAGACTTTCTCATCATGTCATCACTTTCATCATGATCATCTGACACTTTTCTCATCATGATGCAGGTATGGTCAGTTAATCAAGCGATCGATTACATGAGAGAACACATCGTTCCACTCTCCCCTTGGTTCATAGAAGAACCCACGGCACCCGACGACGTACTCGGCCACGCCACCATCCGGAGAGGTACGTACGAGTCGAAATTTCCGCGAGATCTCACTCAAATTTCCAGCCTTGAAGGCGGGAACCCCAGTCGTGGGCGTTGCCTCTGGCGAGCACGCCCACAATCGAATGCTCTTCAAGCAGATGCTCCAAAGCGGGTCTCTGGATGTCGTTCAGATCGATGCCTGCAGGATGGGAGGCCTGAATGAAGTCCTGGCTGTCCTCTTGATGGCAGCGAAAGCAGGTTTGACGTCATCGATCGATCGTTCACCGAACGGCTGACAGGCGTACCGGTGTGTCCCCACGCTGGAGGCGTCGGTCTGTGTGAATTGGTGGTTCACCTCAGTCTCATCGACTTCCTCGCCGTGTCCGGTCCCTCCATACTCGAGTGATGTGATGGACGATGAGATCATCCGACTCACCATCATCAGATCGGAGACGGGTGGATTGAGGATACCCAACGTCTTAGAATACGTCGATCACTTGCACGAGCACTTTGTCTATCCAGTGGAAATATCTGAGAGAGGAACGTATGAGGTGGGGCGACGAGATGAATCGAGAGCTGAGAGTGTGGAGGTACCAAGGGATGCCGGGTGTGGCTACAGCTGCCAGATGAAAGAAGAATCCTTCGGGGTCTATGATTGGCCTGAGGGGAGCTACTGGAAGAGCCAGAGATAACGAAATGGGACGTGGAATAGAGCGACATCACGAGACGAACGAGAAAGAGAAAAGAAATAAAAGATCACGATCAAGTCCCACTCGAAAGAAATGATGTCTCGTCGTTGATAAGCTGAGACAGGCCTGCAACTGGGGGAACAACAACCGCCTCAACATCACTCTCCCTCTGTTCGAGTCGATCATGTCGTTCACCTTCACTGATCGTGCTGAACTCAGTTCGTAACGCATCTTGTACAGTTCAAGTCTTATGATGGCATGGAATCAAATTCCTGACGTCGAATGAAAAACTAACTGGAATGTGCGGAGTCAGTATGAATCGATACTATCAGAGTCGACACAATGACATTCGTCTTTGTTTGATTACGCCGATCATCACCACCTTCCCGCCCTGTCTGATGCATTTCGTCGCGTGCGTGCACGCACACAGCCGCGAACCAGTATGGACGTATTCTGAACCGCAAGCGAATTCTCGTTATGGTCTCAGCGGACGTGTTCTTTCAGCGAATCGGGCCTCGCGAGCGTTGACTCGCGACTTTCAGAATTCTTGCGAATTTTCCAACACACAAAAAGAGGAGGAAGAGAACATCGAGAGAACGAGAGAACATATTTACTCAACACTACACTGAAAGAATGACAACATCGAGAACGGCCGCCATCGACTGCCTGATATCCGCGGAATTTGATGAGATTCAGAAGCTGAGCGCAGAAGAGATATCATGTTCTACGGCAGCCCAGAAATGCAACAGCAATAAGAACCGTTATTTCGATATTCTTCCAACGGATCAATCACGAGTTCGCCTGCGCTGCAGCCAAGATTACATCAATGCTAGTCACATCACGGGGGAGACGCCAGACTGCAGCACTTATATCGCCTGTCAAGCACCACTCTCTACCACCATCGACGATTTCTGGAGGATGATTTGGGAACAAGCCTGTGGGGTCATCGTTATGCTCACGTCCTTACGAGAGAAGAACGTAGAGAAGTGTGCCCAGTACTGGCCGGAGGTCAACAAGGGCGCCATTTATGGTCGACTGCTCGTCCATCACAAAGGAGTCTCACAACACGGACCATTTACCATTCGATCACTCGTCATCCAACACATGGATCAGATGCAAGTCCAGAGGAACATATCCCATGTCGAATTCAGCGCCTGGCCGGATAAGGGAGCGGCCGACCCCACCATTCTCATCGAACTCATCCGATTGGTCCGGCAGCTGAGGCAGGCGAGATCGAATGAGGCCAATGGACCCGTGGTCACCCATTGTTCGGCCGGCGTCGGGAGGACCGGTGCATTTCTCGCCTGCGACATCACACTGTCCAAGCTGCAGAGTGGAATGCCCATCGACATCCGAAGGACAGTCTTAGCCCTGAGGAAGCAACGATCGAAGATGGTGATGACAGTGGAGCAGTACGCCCTCATCCATTCCGTCGCACGGGAAGCCCTGGGATATTTTGGGCGGGAAAACGGCTGTGGCATGGAGAGCAACTGTGGGACAGTGGGGGTGGCGCAGAGTGGAACGTCTGTCGCCACAATATGAGTTTTTTCTTTTGTACAGAAACGGTCTCCCTTCTTCTCTCGTACGAGCTGATGAACGATGCGTGAAGAATGGTGATATATCCCACGTGAATGGTGAAGAATTGGAATCGCAGAGAGCATGATCTCATCGTTCGTGGATGACGCGAGAACGAAGAGTGAACGACAGAGATGAAGAGAGAAACGACTGACCACCGCATGTGATGATCAACATCATTTATCGATAAAATCGAAATAATCATCATCCTCCATCAGAGCTCTCATCCTCTCGCTCCACGTCTGCCCGGGTTCCACCGTCTGTGCCGATTCTAATCCCCCTCGATCGTGTCTTGTTTGTGCCAATGTCTCTGGTAACGTCTCCCTCTTCTCTTGTCCTCTGGCGCTCGATGCATTCCACGTCTTCACTATGCTGTTCTTAGCCATCTCTGCTCTCTCCAATTGTCTCCTCGTTTCCTGTTCGATGAGAAGCGTGAAGCAGTGAAGACACTCACATCGAGCTTTCCGTTCTCTGCAGTGATCTTCCGCAGTAGGTCTTCCTTCTGTTTGATCTTCTGATTCAAGTGATGCGTTCTCTCCTTTAATTGAGCCTGTCTCGTTTGCGTCAGGTGAGACAGTGTCCTCTGTGACTGCCGCAGCTCCCTCTCTGTACGATTCAGTTGCATCTCATCATCTCCATCACCTGTCTCTCTTCTCGTCTTCTGTATGTCGTTGAGATGTCTCTCCACTTCAACCGTCTTGTGCTTGATCTCTTCTTCAGAGAGCTTTCTGACTTGTTCGAATTCTATCTCAATTGAGTCTTCTTCATCTGATGGACTTTTCACCTCTGTCTGATGTCTCGATCTCTTGTACCATGTCAGAACGGATCTTGTTCGTCTGTTCGTCGTAGGATTGTATATCTCTTCCTGTGAGGAAGATTTGTTCCTTCAGATGCGTGCATCTCTGTGCGATCATTACCTCATGTCGATTGGAAGATGAAGGTAGACATGTGAATCTGACGACCGTGTTCACCTGTTGACTTTCGTTCTGTTCTTTCTCTTCTCGTTCGATTTGTTTCTTCAGTTCTTCTGCGATCTCTTGCAGTTCTATCATCTTATTCTCGTCTGGTCTCTTCTCAGTTCTTCTTCTACCGTAACGTCTCACGCTTATACAATGAGTCCTCTCGTCTCTGCTTTCTCTCTTCCAAGTTGTTTTCTCGTCTCTCCCTGGCCCGGTTTGTCTCGTTTTGTATATCTGTCAGCTTGGTCTGTATGACTTCACAGCTACGACCAAGCCGATCAATGTCACACAGCACCTGCAGACGTGAATTCGAACATCCATGACTGATAGACGTCTTACTTGTGTGTGGCGATGACTGTGTTGCTCCCTCATGAATTCATTCCAAACGTTCTGCTGGTGAGTCTGCTCTCTCTGTTGGCTCATGATATCGTGGAGTGAGCCTGTTCGTTTGAACGGCTACGAAATAGAAGAGACTCTCACTTGCCACCCGCTGCTGCTGAGTTGAAACGGCATTTATGCGCTGAGAAAAAGAATCCAGCAGAGTTTCGGCTCTTTCTTTCAGTTGATTCAATCGCTCCTGTAGTTCCTTGAATCTGAGAGACGTCAGATCATCTCGAGACAATCAGCCGTATTCACCCAGAGAGCAGTTGTCTCTTGGTTTCTGTTAACAACTCTCTTTTCCTCTGCAGGATAACGGCAGACCTCTCTCTTCGCTGCCGACTGCTGTGTGATAGGTGTTCGACGGTCTGATGAGTTAGTGTTAACGAGGCACACGAGCTCAGGTGTATGTACCTCCGTCTTCGACCTCTGGAATTCCGCTTCGGATTCCTTCTTGGCAAGAATCTCAAGTTGATCGGTGACAGACGACTTCATCTCCATAAACCTCTCTTCCACTTTTTGTAACTGTTGTGTCGTCAACATCATCATTGAATCTCGCTCTGTCGTTCTCGATGAAATCGCAGCATAGATTACCTTTTCTCTCGAGGTCGCATCATCTCGTTTCGATGATATGTCGAACGACTTCTTCTGCACCATGAGAGCGAATAATTTCTTCTGCCAGCTTGAACCAATATTAGCGTCTTCACGTCTGTTGAGCTCACCACTGTTTGAGGTTGAGCAATATGTTGGCATCATCCACGCATTCGGATAAAACGATGTTCTGAGCTGATATGATGAAGCTCAACGTAGATGCACGAATCTCTAACTCGTCTTCCATCCTATCATCTCTGAAGCTCCCCAGCTCTTTTCTTTCTGCGTTGTCAACTTCTACAACGCCAGCCGATCAACCGATCAACCGATCGGGCTGCAACAACGAAGAGGACGAATCCCTTCAGTCGTTGAGAGATGGACACTCTCCTGAGTAGCTCGAAGCGACGTTCATTAATCCACACCTGCCCAAATTAATTACAAAGCTGACGGCCGGCCGAGCGCCTCGATAGATTCACCCATGTTCAAAGTCAGATCGACCGAGGCGAGCTCAAGAGCAGCACCTCTTCCCACACGAACGTCATACCCTTTCTTCACTGGAAGAGGAAGGCCATTGCTCAGACCCATCATAGACCGCCGCAGCTGTCACATTAAAGAGAAATATTCAAGACGACTCCTGAAAAATGGCGGTGGGCTTATCAATGTCCAACCATTCCATCCTGGCGAAGGAGGAAAGAATGGCCACCTTCTCCGAGTAATGCCCAGCCCTCAAGGCACCAAGCCCGACGCCATCCTCCAGATTACGACCTCCGACATTGAGGACGTCCAACATCTCAGGAGTTGCAAGGTCCAATTCTGTTACAGAGGAGAGGGAGAGAAAGAGTCGACATCCGAGGTACAAATCACCAATGTCGAGGAGAGCGGAGGTGTTTCCAAGGTCGCGGACATTACGAGGTCACCATCTTGAACCAGCATGGAGGCATAGTATACGAATTCTCCACCCAGCCCGGGAGCGTGATCTACCAGAGGCAACCTCCTGATGGTTGAGAGTGCTCCAGTACTTGAGTGAGTGTCTCAAACATCATCAGACGACTCATCCATCCACAGACAGCCAGGATGCATCGATTCTAGAGAGAATCTGGGATAAGCTGCCAGCTCTGTTGTCTGAAGGATTTGTAGATGACTACATGAGAGCCTTCACAGAGGCACTACCTCAGGTGACCATCGCTTTCACACGATCGGGAGTTCTGACGCCACGACAGACCATTCAAGAGACGAACGAAGACATCCAACTCGATGATGTTCCCATCGAGTCCGTTGAAGATCTCCTCAACTTGTTGGCTGATGAACCCGTCGAATTGCCCCCCAGTGGTCTCTATCAGCCGTTTGACAACAGCACCACACCACCCGTAGGAACAACCGCACTCCCATCTGTAGACACGAATGAGCCAGAGGCGGTCGACGTCCATCTCCTATCCACAGAGAAGAGGGAGAGGGACGAGACGGTGGACATCTCAGAGGGTGAACCTTATCGATCTCTCTCATCCGACTCACGTCCACAGATGGAGGTCACCAACTTGAACAAGAGAGATGGATAAGAGAGGAAGATTTCTCTGTGTTTGACAAAGATTTCAACATCTTCCCCCCTCCCCCTCTTTTCGGTGACAACGAATTCGGCGTGGCACCTGCTCTGGAAGGCTTTGATGATCAGTACATCAACCATGACCAGATGGAGTTTACCCTCACGCTCAGGCATTCAGAGATCCAGACTGAATTCTATTGAAGTCACACCCTTTTAAACAATAGCGAACAACAATAAAACACTTCATCATCGAGTCATGTTTATGAAAAGATCATCCATACAGATGATATCATTCTCGAAGGATGTGAGCTCCTCTCCATACCTCGACAAGCGAAGAGGGAAGCGGTAGTTATATACATTCATCGTAGGTGAACCACTTCACAGATCATGGCATCATATGATGGGAATGATCTCTAATCTTCTGCCTCCTCGTAATTGATTCGGATGAGAAGACTGCACGTCCCGCATGCTGCTCGATCGATGCCTTGTTCGAGTTGTTTCTCTGTGATGAGATATCCCTCTCCGTGGCAACGACAGTCTAATCGATATTCCATAGTCTCCTGTTGACGTTGAGTGAGGATAGAGGAGGGATGGACTTACTTCATTGTATGACATCTCATCCAGATCGATTTCGGCGAATATAGGGAGTATTTGTTGTTGTTCGAAGACTGGATCATGAATTCAGCCAATGGATGGAATAGCTCGGACATTAGAGACGATTACCTCTCAGGTCAACGTCGAGAGCTCGACGACTTTGTTCATCTCTCAAAATCTCCCAGGCGTTTTGTATCGATTGAAATGTCTCATCTTGATCTCGCCCTTGTTTATCCGGATGATGTCTCAACACGAGCCTCTGATATGCGGCTTTGATCTCCTCCTTCGTTGCATGACGATCTACACCAAGACGCTCGTAGCAGTTCATCTCCTGAATGCGATGTGATGTGATGTGATGATCATCGAAAAAAAGAAGGTTTTATTTCTTTCGCAGCTGAAGAAACTTTTGTCCCTCGGGTTGTACGCATTCTAATCCCTTCTCTTCGGCCAATATCCTCAACCCTCTCTGTTCTTCTTCAGGTAGAGACACGGGAAAATTCAGCTCCCTTGCCTTCGATTGTACAAAGTGATCCACCTTACATCCCATCATCCATCATCATCATCATCACCATCATCTCACCTGCATCCTCAGTCCCGGATTGATGTTGTTCGGGCTCTTCACTTGAACGTTCGACGTCGCCGGTCGATTCTGCTGAGTCGATACCGAGGGTTTCGAGTTTTGCGCGGGAACAGCGGGGGAACTGGGGGGAGGAGGTAGAGCCGCTTTGGCAGCCACGGAAGGTAGAGATAAGACCGGTGCTGACGGAGCAGGTAGTCCCGGTGACTGTGGAGCTGGGGGAGGCAGTGCTCTGTACAAATTGAATGAAACTTCAACTGAAACGCTCTCACTTGTCCTTCTCCCAGAAATTGGGAGCGGGTAAGGCGCAATTGATCGTACTACACAAGTGTAGACCGCCGCGAGGAACTTTCTGGAAGAATTGTAGACCCGAAAAGAGCTCTACGGCCTCTACTGGCGTGGCAAATTTCTGAAGTGGAGTGTCTTTCGAGGTCAGTCGATGAAAGAGATGCGAACGAAACCCACCGGCTGGAATGGCGGCGTTGGGCATGATGAAAGCACCGAGGGAGAGATCCTCTCGAGTGAGTTGTCCGACGGGCTGTCTCTTATGTTAGTCTCGGACTGACGTGGACGATGATCGTCATATCGCGATGATGATGATGGACATTGTGATGATGACGATCACCTTTCCCTTTCCGGAAGGTTTCACACCGAGTACGACTTTGAAGTAGTGTGTGGGCACTGCCACCACGGGTGGGTTTCCTATCATAGGATAGGATGTCACCCACTTTCCGTCGGGCTGTTCTCTTCAGCTTCCTGCCCTCTAAGAACGGATACATGTGAATACAATATAATGTATATTATATAATAGATGATATTCAATATACACACTTGCTGAGAAGGCATGAAGAGGGGACCGGTGGCGATGTAGACCTCACTGAATCCACTCTTTGTCAATTTTCTCGCGAATTGCTCGAATCGAGCCCAATACTCTCGGTTGAATTCTGCCACTTGTGGGCTGTGGACGTTCAATACATGTACAGAGGACGGAGGCTGACTCACCTGATGTTCGTGAGGAAGAATGTATCGTCCATGGCCTGCAGAGAGTGAGTGAGACGAGTGGTGGAGATCTAGACACGACCTTCTGTGATCGGTAGTTGAGATCGGCAGCAGGAACCATGTGTCCTCTGTCGTAGCCACTTCCCCTGTAGTCGGATAATTTCGCTCTGAATAAATCCGGAATGCTGTGATCTTCTTTGAACGTTGATTTCTCTCTCGTGGCGGACTTTTCCTTTCCTTTCACCTCATCCGCTTTGACCACCTGCATCATCGTCTCAATTCGATGACATCGACATCCATCGCAGCCACCTGCAGCGTCCATAGGGCGTTTCGTGTGCGATAATCGTACGACACGACGTAACCGTCGAAGAAACGGAGGTTGGTGGTACCTTTAGAGGATGAGGAGGGGGGGGATGGAGGATGGTGCACCTGGAGCACCGAAACGTAAGACCTCCGCGGCATCTTCGCTGATGGCGGACGGTGTGAAGGGACCGACGGTGGTGAGAGAACGACTCTGCGCTGGAATGATCTCGACAGAATCGCCGCTATCATGGTTGGGTGCGGTGGATAATAGAGTGTACAGACCATCCAAAACAGATGATGAATGCGAAGGGATCTGCTGAATTGAATGCGAGTTAGATACAAGAGACTGACCTGCCCATCTCCCTCTGCATCTAACGCAAGAAGGGGAGTCGTCGAAGGCTGCTCAAATAATCTCTGTGGGTGAATGGTGAGCTTGTATAAAATGGGCTCTTCCGTCTGAACAGGAGGGCTTTTTTGGATGTTTCGTGTCTGCCACGTCTGAATGGACGTGCCCACGATACCGACTCCTATTGCTGTTGCCATTGTGATCCTTCCATAACGGGCGGCTTGGTTCCCTACTTTCCGAAATGCGTGCATCATGGTGATCGTGATGTTGATGTCATTTCAAAAAAGAGAAATTAGCGGTTGTAATCTGACCGTTGAAATGCTCCGCCAAAAAGACAGGCTCTCATCAATGGGTAAAGACGACGACAAGAAGAAGAAGGAAGAGGACAAGCTTCGAAAGGAAGAAGAGAAGCGTCGTAAAGAGGAAGAGAAGAAGAAGAAGAAAGAAGACAAGAAACGAGAAGATGATCAACGGAAGCTGGAGAGACAGGAGAAGCGAAACAGTAAGAGGCTAGGTTCCTCTTATTCTTCGCATTCTTCGGCTCACACCACCGACGTATCATCACAAGGAAGCGATACAGATTCCATGCGAGAAGAGGAAAGGAGAGAGAAACCACGACGACCCCTCAGCATGCACATCCCCAGCCCCTACAAGAGGAACAACGAATTCAGAAGCTCTTTAGACGCTGGCAAGGCTGCACAATTAGGTGAACACACACAAACGGTGGTGAACCGCTCTGACCGAGATAGGTCTGTTACAATTAGAAGAAAACGACGATACTGTACAATTTACCTTCCATCGATCACCCACCGAAACTCCCAGAGTGGATCCTGTGAAACAGAAGAACGATGACAGAAGCCGTTCGACATCTTTAGGATCTCAATCTATGGGGTGAAGTGTGGAAGATGATCATCATCAACTGAATCACTCAGGAAATTGGAGGACAGTCGTTCGAGTTCACCGATCGACACCGGAGAGAAACCATCGATGAAAGATTCGCTCGCTCCTCCAGTGATGGATGACGATTTTGATGGAAAATTGACCGAGTTGAGCGACATCTCTGACGATGAGATCATGAAGAGCCCGAATGGAGAGAATCATTCTTCAGCGAAGATGACATTGGAGGCCAGATCAAGAATGGCTGAAGAACAACAGCTGCAGGAGCAATTGAGACAACAGGTGAGATCAATTTCTTCTGTCATTGAACTCTCCCCAGATCAAGATTGCAGAGATAGAGAGGACCGTCAAGCGAGAATCATTATCTCACGTCGATCAGAACGGAAAGTCTGTGGCAAGTAGTAAAATTCCACACCTGGATTCGATCGTAGATTCCCCTTTGATAGCTACTGCGCTGAAGGTTATCGTCCACCCACCCACATTGAGCTGACCATCGTATAGAATTCTCCGAATGGAAAGGAAGATAGTTCAGAGGGAGAGAGTTCGATCGAGGCCAGTCAGTCGTGGAATGATATGAATCGTGATACAGACAGTGAGACACAAGTTACGACAGAGGTGCGATCTAGATGAGATATTGACCACTGAAGCTGGTAGGTGGTAGATGAGCTGAGGGAGAACTTTGACCAATTTATGGAAGAGTGTCAGATCAACCGTGTCTTCAAGCAAGTACTGGTGGCCGTGCTGATGGAGCGACCTGACGATGTCTTTGCCTTCTCGGCTCAAAAACTCAGAGAGTTTGGAAAAATCGCTACGAGTCGGCCGACATGATAAAGATGTACATATGAACTGTTATCAAAGCTGAACGTATCATTCTGCATCATTCTGATACTCAGTACAACCTCGTACATACTATTCCAACAATGAGTGAATCGTGACATCTTGGCTCTGTAGTTCAGTGGTAAAATACTACCTTAGGGTGGTAGTGCCTCGGGTTCGATTCCCGACAGAGCCCCACTTTTGCTTTTTCTATGAGTATTACGAGTGTGTCGACCTTTCTCTTACCACTGAAGAGCGTCCGTTCATCAGCGACAGTGATCATATGAAATTATATTTGAAAGAGTCTGCAGAACAGCAAGCTCTTTGGCACCACAAGGGGCGTAGAATTCCGCACAATAATTTGGAACGCACACACAGATTTCAAATAACCCGCACAGACACCTGCATCTGCGGGGACGTCTCAAAAAACTAGTTTTATCAAACGAGGAGCATGAGTGAGATCTATTTCCTACGTATTTATCTAGTTGTTCAAGTCGATTGGTAGATCCATACGCACCGCCTGTGGATCCATACACCTATGGGAATCAAGCGTCGTATCCAGATCCATATCCAGTGAGTGATTCATGTTCTCCATGTTAACTTCATCAAACATCTGCAGCAAAATTTTGCACCATACCCAAATGAAACGCTGCCCCCGAACCTTTCGTATTCATCTGGCCCGATAGCACCACAATACAGTGAGCACACCACCAATCACAAATCTCCTAAGCATACACAGATCATTACGAACCATCGACGTCATCATCACCCTACAATAACCCAATCCCTCCTCCTCACTCACCCCCCATCGGTCATCACACGAATGCATATCATCCACCCCCAGCACCCCACCTCTCCCCTCCACAGTATCACCCCGTCCCTTCCTCTTATCCTCCTCTCGATCCGAATCATCCTGTGCATCCTCTACCACCATCCCAACATGCACATGTCCCATACACCATCCAACCCACCCCGATCTACCCCCACCCTCACGACGCATACAACGTACACGCGGCACCTCCTCCCACCACGAACGTCCAGAGCCATCCGCCTCATCCAAATCTCGGCAGATACTCATCCATGCCTGACATCGTCTCACCTCCCAGACATCATCATCAGAACCATGCACAAGATCCGATCGCACAACATCATCCGCCGCTCTCCCTCCATCAATCCTTAGATGTTGGACCACCTCAGCAGGCACAATATGGAAATACGAGCTATGAATACAGACCGCAAGATTCGCTGCAAGCCGCACCGGACGATCCACACGAGAGGGTGGGTCCACCAAAGGTCCCGAGGAGGTTCAACAAGTTCTCTGCGGAGGACATGAGAAGGTATCTGTCGAACACTTGGGTCAAAGTGCACGTCGATACGGTGAGTCACCATCATGATCGTTCGTCGTTCATCGTCATCATCGTCTATCGTCATCATCGTCTATCGTCATCATCGACATGACGTAGAGAAGGTCGGTTGTAGACCTCCACAGAGAGCGAGACCAGGAGACGAAGAACTAGAGACTTTCATGAGAAATGGATCGAAGGTCCATTCGATTGGGAGGACCCTGGGCAGGTGATCTCGATCATCACCGTCCCATCACGATCATCATCATCATCCACCATGCGTCATCGTGATGACAAACATCTGACGATCTTCAGAATCAAGAGCAAACACCTCAGACTCGCCCCCAGCCGACGAGGAATCGAAATGAAGGCGGGAAAAGGTGATCTACAACGATCGCCCGCGTTGAAATCCTCCAGTCATACATTTCTCTGACATCGATTACATCAAGAAAGGAAAGAGATCTTCCACGGGAGATAAGAAGGCCGCACACATAGAGGTGAGAGAAAGTCAAGAGGAGAGACGAGTGAAGGAGAGCAGGAGTGTTTCTCTCTTCTCTGTCTAACAGGAAAGAATTATGAATTCGTCTGCACGGACGTGGCCTCGGTAGGTTTTGTATACGAGGAGAGAGAGTGAAGGGAGATCAGGTTGACATGTGGCTGTGGGGGTTAGAGATGATGATCAATCGAGAGAGGAGTGGTGTGTCTCCCGAGATGATGATGATACAGAGACTGTGGTCCACCATACCTTCAGACCAACTCAAATCCTCTCAAGTCCAGAATCTATTGAAGAAATTCAACTACTTCGATTCGATCGATCACATCAAACATCAGATGAAGGTGACATCCACTCTGACACATTTCATTTCATCTCGTTCGATCGATCGGTGTTGAGACATCTGCAGATGGTAGACAATGATGGTGATCCCGATCGATTGAGCTACAGAGAGTTCATCGATCTCTACTTCTCCCTCGTGTCTCGCAGAGAATTCACGGATGTATTCGACCACTGGGCGGGAAGAGGAGCACCGACCATGTCAGCCGAAACTCTATTGAGGTCTTTATTTCTCTTCCACTCTCTGTAACTGAATCGAAATCAGCTTCTTGGTGCAGGAACAAGGAGAGAAGGAGATGACACTGGAGGCAGCTCAAGTTCTCATCGACCACATCGAGAGACAACTGAGAGGAAGAGAGAGCGGCGTGTTATCGAGAGAAGGGTTCGAGAGATACATGTCCGACACACACTTGAACGGACCACTTCATCTCTACACACACAACGTGTACCAGGTGTGAAGAAGTGTTGTGGAGGAAGAATGATGTGTGTAGGATATGAATCAACCTCTCAGCTATTACTGGATCAATTCGTCACACAATACATACTTGGAAGGTGATCAGTTGACCAGCCGATCTTCCGTAGAGATGTACAAGAGGGTCCTCTTGACTGGTTGTAGATGCATCGAATTAGATTGTGAGACATTTCTGTCGATTTTTCTCATTTGAAATCAGGCTGGGACGGGCCAGAGGGAGAGCCAATCATCTATCACGGCCGCACGTTGACTTCTAAAGTTTACTTCTCTCACGTTCTCATGGTGAGAATTTGTTCGATGATTATCTCACGGGTTGATTCGATCAGTGCATCAGAGATTATGCGTTCATCGCTAGTCCCTACCCTGTCATTCTATCCATCGAGTTGCATTGCTCGCACGGTCAGCAGATCAGAATGGCCTCTCTCTTCACTTCCATCTTCACGAGTGAGTCTCTTTCTCTCTCTTCCATTCTCTCTTCCTCTCTCTTTCTCTCTTCCTCTTGTCTCGCTTTCCCTCTCCTTTCTCCTCTCTCCTTCACTCTTGATTGAAGAATGATGGATGACAGCCATGCTGGAGCTACCCAACGTAGAGAATCAGAAGGCCCTACCCTCCCCCACAAAGTTGATGGGCAAGATCCTCATCAAGAACAAGAGGAGAGACCAGAGAGGCGTCGACGACATCTATCAACCCGACGAAGAACACAACGACATCGGTAGAGCCGATCCAGTACCGGTGAAGAACGTGAGTCAGATGATCGTGAAGGAGAAGACTGACAGATTCAGCTGGCAAAAGAGTTGAGCGATCTCGTTTTCTTGGCCACCGTTGGATTGAAAGATTTTCACGACATGAAGAAGGTGAAGTGACTGTACATCCCTACACGAGAGAATGCAACGTATACCTCCACACGAAGGATAGAGAATTAACAAAGGACTGACTCCTTCTGCAGATCGCGGATGAGATGGTGTCTGTATCGGAGGGAAAGGTGAGGAGAATTCTCGTTCAATGGAGTGAGACGATGACTAGATATCCACCATCAGCAAGACTCGAGCAGATGAAATGGCCAGATTCAACGTGGAGCAGATGTGCAGGGTCTATCCAAAGGGGTCCCGAGTTGGTGAGGAGATCTATTCTCTCTACACATGCCATGTCTGACTGTACCGTAGATTCTTCCAATTGTGAGTGATGATGATGTAGGATGAAGAGAACAACGAAATCAGATGAACCTTCTATGCCTTGGAACATGGGCTGTCAGTTGGTTGCTCTTAACTTCCAGACAGAAAGTCGACCCATCTGGCTCAATCGAGGAAAGTTTTCGGACAATGGAAACTGCGGCTACGTCCTCAAGCCCGCCTTCCTTCTCAGAAAGACATCCGAAATCAACGAACCAAAGGGTGAGCCTCATCCTCGATGTCACTGACATCTTAAAGACGGTGCCAATCGTGTTTGGAACTTGAGTGCACCTTTCAGACCGAGGAGCAGCCACATCAGCCAGATCACCGTTGAGGTACATCATCATCCATCACATCTCTCATCACTTTTCGAACGTGAACTGAAGGGATCAGGTGTTGAGCGCTCGTTCTCTACCAAGAACAAGCCTGGCGGGCATCATCAAATCCATCGCGAATCCCTTCGTGAGGTGAGCTCATCGTCTCTCTCTCCTTCTCATCCAGTCAGAGTCGCTATCGTCGGAGTCGAAGCGGACACTGTGGAAGATAAGACGCTTCAGTTCTACGGAAACGGTTTCAATCCATCGTGGAATTCGACTTTCCAGTGAGAGCGATCGTCATCGACGGGGAATGACTGATGAGATCAGGTTCACGCTGACGGTCAGCGATCTCGCCTTGTTGTTGATTCGAGTGGAGAGCAGCGACAAGTTGGGAGCCGACAAGATGGGGTACTTTAGCGGTGAGAGACAGACGCATCATGATGATGGTGTCTGACGTCATCAGCTCCGGTTCACAATCTGAGGACAGGGTTCAGGACGTTGCCTCTCTACAGAGACGATCACAAGTTGATTCCAATGGCCAATCTCTTGTGCAGATTCACCGTCGTGTCGGACATGTGATAAATGTTTCCTTTCGATTTATTCTTTGATAACAGTTGTTTAATAAGCGCGATCGCCCCTCTCTCTATCTCTATCGTCTCTCCTGTAGTCATCTCTCCTGTTCTCATCATCAGTTGAAGGAGAAGAGATGTTGTTCATCATGAAGACGTGGATGTTCTTCTCATGAGATGGAGGAGAAGAGATAGAGGTTACCTTCTGTCGGGGGATCTGGATCTTCTGTATCTAGATCCTCTGTCATCTCTCCTGTCGTCCCTCCTGTAGTCATCTCTCCTGTCATCTCTTCGATCATCTCTGTAACTTCTATCTCTATCGTATGGGCTGCTTCTATGTCTGGGAGGGGATCTGTGTCTGCCATCTGATGATGATGTCAGATGGATGTGGATGAGATGGATGATGTGAAGGGCATGATGAGACATACATCCACGGTCCTTGCTTCTGCCCATGTACTGTCCGGGTGTGGGTGATCTCTCTCTCGCTCGCCTCGCCTGCAATTTTGCTGTGAATATGGCTTGTTCGTTGTGGTTCAACAGATGATTAGGTGCACGAGATGAACGAGTACGAAGGAACATTGAAAGGTTGAACAGTCAACACAGCAATCTGCTCCAAAAGATATGTGAACCAGTTTTCACGCGAATGAGATGACGGACTGATTCGAGATGATGTTCACCTTCTGGATGATAACGTCCCTTCCATCGATGGGTTGTCTGTTCATCTGGGTTAAAGCTTCACTAGCGTCTGCGGAGGTGGAATATCTGATGAAAGCGAATCCTCTGGATTCTCTCGTGTGGGGATCTACTAAGATCTTACAGCTCTCAATCTGTAATCTCTCAGCCCTGCGATGCGTAAATCGTTCGCACCTGTCCATACTTGCCAAAGATCTCCTTCAGAGTGTCCTCCGTCGTTCTCAATGAGAGATTGTTTACGTGAATCGTATCGCTGGTCGCATTTAGATTCGTTCATCACACACCCACTCACATCTGGTCGGTAGACGAGCTCCCCGCATCTTCTCTTCTCGGAGATCTTATGGGTGACCTCCTTGGAGATCTCGTTGGTGATGGACTGCTGCGTCTGGGAGAACGAGTGGGTGAGGGAGATCTTCCGCGTGGAGAGCCTGCGGCCTGTCCTTGAGGTGAAAGCTCTCTCTCCTCTCGCGGTGAGGTCTGTCTATTGGGTGAAGAGCTCTGCATACTTCAGCTCGTGTGCGTCTGGGAGACTCACCATGTTCTAAAGAGATGACGGAAAATGGTTGTGGCGGTTGACACGTCTATTCGTCGCATTCGCACGATTCAGCCGTTATTCACCCGCCATTGGCGGTTGATTTGATGTTTAGACAAATGAAACGACTAATCATGGTTACGTATACTGCACATCTGCATCGCCATGCTGCACATTCGAGAAGAGTAGTTCGACAGGAAGCGTTTATGTATACACGATGACCACCCAAAAGAAAATGACTTGGATGGTGTTAAATAACACCTTTTGATTTGTAACGAAGAAAGTCCGTGTGCATGAGCGCTTAGTTGTCGGCGCTGGCAGATCCGTGGGAAGAGTTGTACTTGGTCACAGCCTTGGTTCCCTCAGAGACGGCGTGCTTGGCGAGCTCTCCAGGGAGGATGAGACGAACGGCAGTCTGGATCTCTCTGGAAGACAGAGTCTGCTTCTTGTTGTACGAGGCAAGCTTGCCGGCTTCGACGGCGATTCTCTCAAAGATATCGTTGATAAAGTTGTCCATAATGACCATGGCCTTCTTCGAGATACCGGTGTCGGCGTGGACCTGCTTGAGGACCTTGTAGATGTAAGAGCTGTAAGAGTTGCTCTGTCTCTTCTTGTTTCCTCCCTTCTTCTCCTTGTCCTCAGAAGAGGACTTCTTGACGACCTTGGGGGTCTTGGAGGCGGTCTTGGGTGCCTTTCCGGCCTTAGATGCAGGTGACTTTCCAGCGGGCATTGTTACTGTTTCAGTCAGCTCCCATCTTGACGATGATGAACGATGGCGGGTGATTGTATTGTAGATGGTTTCACCTTTTGTGGTTGAGGATTTCTTTCTCCGTCTGTTTTGCTTTCTTCTTCTCCGAAGTCTAAAGTTTGGCGGGAAAAAAAGCGAGCTCTCTCACGGTCCCGTTTCAACAAAAATGCGTCTAGCTTTTCCCGCCCATACCATTTCGACCGTTTTTGTTTACTTTGAACTTTGAAGTATTCTCCCGCCAAGACGGGTCGTTCATTATTGTGGACCTGATGGAAGACGAAGAGTTGTTCGAAATGGGTTCTTCTTGACTTCAGATTCGATCTGTTAGTAGTGTAGACCATCGCATACAGATGAGCGAATGGATTCAATCTACGTGGCTCGTTGATATGAAATGCAAAATGCATGTGGTGAGTTTACAAGATAGACTTTATGAAAAGCTTCTACATCGGATGAGGTCGGCATTTTAATCGAACAATCCCTTCGAAGTGGTCTTCGGCTTGGACTGCTGTGAAATGTAGTCGTCTATGTTGAAATCAAAGGTGCTTGCTCCGACCTGCAAAGATGTTTAGCTCAATCGATTCGACCAAATGAGCTCACATTCGATCCACCCGATTTCTTACTTCCCAACCCAGCGAAGAGATCGTCCGTGTTATCGTTCTATATCCTCGTCAACCTTTGATACATCAATGCTGCCCACCTTCTTTGTTGAACCAGAGGAGAAGATGTCATCTTCTATACGAATCTGCGTCTTTGGTGCCGTTTTAGACGCCCCCGCACGAACTTCCAACCTTCCCAGTGCGTCTGTGTCCTTACTGTCCCCGATCAACACGAACCTCTCGCATCATCCTGTCCTCACTCTGTCCACAGAGAGGCCTTCTCTGGTGCACCGTATTCTCTCTTCTCGAAAGGATTCGAACCAAAGAGGTCATCTTCATCGAACAACTGCCTCATGTCACTCTCGTTTGCATGTCCGCCTCACGTTCTTCTTTCCACTCGCTGCCGTCTTCGTTTCTGGACGAGCCATGGAGGAAGGCCCCTTGCTGCTCGTGGTCAATCGACGATGGACAAGATGATGACGAAGATGAGATGTCCTCACGAGACAGAGAAACCAGATCGACCGAAGATGTCTTCATCTTCTTCCTTCTGTTTGTCACCTCTCGACAGTGCCTGCTCCCATCAAATTATTTCTCTCCTCCTCTCACCTTCAGCGTGTCCTCTGCCGCATCGGCTTTCGTCGCCCTCAGGGGGGCAGGTTGTTGCCTGCAACACGTCAGCGTCACTTCTCTCTCTGTCTTCTCACTGTGTGGCAGCCGCCTTCTTTGTCGCCTCTGCAGTCTGTTTCTCTTTCCTTTCAGATTCGATCGTCTCTCCCTTCTCACCTTTGCTTCTGCGGCCGCCTTCTCTTCTTCTCTCTTCTCCCTCTTCACCTTCTCCTCCGCCTCCTTCTTCTCCTTCTTTGCCTTCTCCTCCGCCTCCTTCTTCTCCTTCTTTGCCTTCTCCTCTCCCTCCTTCTTCACCTTCTCTCTTCACCTTCTCAACTTGTTCACACGCTCACCTTCGCCTCCTCCTTCGCTTGATTCTTCTGCGCTTCCTTGTCGGCCCTCTCCGCTTCTTCCTTAACCTTCTTCTCTTCCTCTTCTCTCTTCCTCTCTGCTTCTACCCTCTCTGCCTCTTCCTCCTCTCGTTGAGTCTCTGTCTCTCGATGTAGATCTCACCCTCTCTATCCTCTCCTTCTCTTCGATGATCGCTCGTTCTGCCGCCTCTTGGGCTTCGATTTCTGCCTTGGCGGCACTGAAGATGGCTCGATCGGCCTCTCTCCTCGCTTCTACTTCTTCTCTCTCTTCTTGCTTTGTTTCTGTCAGTGTCCTCGTCTGGCGTGGACTTTTCATCGTTCACCTGACGTTTCAAGAGCTGAGCTCGAGCTGTGGCGTCTTTTTCGAGCTGTTCTATCCTCTCGTACTCTTTCTTCTTCTTGTCTTCTTCTGCCTTGGAGACTTGTCTCGATTCGTCTGGGTTCTCTCCCTTGGACAGACGCTCCGCATCGACTCGATCATCCTCGCTCACTTCTCTGTTCGACTTCAGTCTTTCGATGTGAAATGTTTCTACCGATTGTCCAGGATCTGTAAGGTGGGGCACTTGGATACGACGAAACTGAAGGATGTGAGTGGACGGCGTGTTCGAATGGAGGAAGATGATGGCTCACGCTCTGTAATTGGGAGTCTTGCACACTTGACAGCCGGTGAAGTCGACTTCCTTCAAGTTGGGCGCATCAAATAATCCTGGTGCAGTCAGAAGTGTCGGCGGTGCGGATTTGGCAATCGACTCACTCTCAATGTCTCTAGGAAAACGGAAATAATTGTGACTTGAAGGATCAGTACGATCGATACGTAACGAATGTCTATAGCTGCGAAGTCGAATGTATGAAAGAGAAACACCTGAGATCGATCTTTTCAAGAGATGTCATCTTTGCAAAAGAGCCCATCTCATCAATTTGTAGCTTGACGAGCTTCAATTCTTTTGTGTTTGGTACATCGACTCTCTACGACGATGGTGAGATGGATGTTGATCCCCCGACCTACCTTTCCAACTTTCGAGCTGAGGTTCTCGAGGGTTAACTTGACCATCTTCTTCCTTTCCTTCCGATGTTGTTGTCCTGGCGAGAAAAATGGTGACGCCGCGTTGTAAAGTATGACAGTGAATACATAAACTTAAATTGAAGCAGGAGGATGGACTGGGTCGCCATATGAAAACGGATCAGAATACAGTAGATAATGCGATCTATGGCTTAAGATCACACATCTGAACACTAGAGACGAAAAATTCAGCCTCCTTGAGGCATTTTGAATAGATAATCACACTGTTTAACCACCGCTAGTTTACGGAAGATGACTAAGATGACTATCTGGTTCCTCAAAGGAAAATTTAAATCTTTTCCTGGACCTCTTGGAATTTGCCTGTCGTCCACTTGTCTTGATTTTTGAGCAGCTTGTCTGCGCTGTCGTTTGTCAGTCCATCTCAGTCTCATTATCCGAGCAACCACCATGAGAGCAAGTCAACTCTTTCTTGTGGCTGCGTTGTGTCTCACCGCTTGCTCTGCCTATGACCTTCCTGTTGGCTGTAATTTTACAAAGGGACAGAGAGTCTTTGCAGGGCAGGATGCAGCCATCTACAGCTGTATTCAGGCTGTGAGTCTTCTACCATATTCGATAGATGAAGATCGTTCGGCTGACGAGGTGATCGACAGCCAACCATTAGTTCCGAGACGAAGAGCAAAGTGTTCAACACCACTCGCAATCTGTTGAGGAGCTATCCATTCCGTGACATCCTCGCCAAAGGAGCCACAACACCAGTCTACGTATCTCAGTGAGTCTGCATATGCACTGCCGCAGGATCCGATCTAAAGCATTCACTCAGGGTGGACATAGAGGCTGCCTTTCAGTCTATCGCTTGGTACAACACTTACGACTCCGACAGAGCTTTCTCATTCTACTCTCGTCTGAGCGATCTCATCGACCGACTGATGGATCCGAACGTCAAGTTCAGATTACCCGAGTGTTTCGATATCACCTTCTACCATCCGCTGATCATCGCAAAGAAGGAAGGTAGTAGACCCAGCACGGGTTCGACCAGTAACCTCTACGTGAAAGACGTCCGAACTTGGCCTGAGTTCGGTAACGATACAGTCTTAGAGCAGGTGCCCAGCGCTTCACAAAGTGGACGGTTGCTGATGAGAAACAGATCAGGGGATTGAAAGGCAAGACCATCGAAAAGCTATCAGGCAGCACCGACTTAGAACCCTGAGTCATACACGCGGACGAGAACACGTCTCTTGATTGAATGGCCGAATACGAACGGCCAAGTTCTATCTCCGTCTTGTCCATCTGTTGTTTCATGCGTGTCTGATCAGAATCTATAGGGCAGAGAAGCTCTACGGTCCAACGAGTTTCTGGGTAGTGATTAAGAGCTGGTGAGGTATTTTTTGAGATCCTTTTCTTTAGACGTTTCCCGTAGTTAATTGTGAGGAGGTGACTCGAGGAGGTTTCTTAGATGGTAATCTAATTATATGTGAGGTTGAAGAAGGATGGCTAAGCACCTTCTCCTCGTCCGCGGGAGCAGGATGTTTGAAAATCGAATCTCAATGATTCATCCACGCTTGGCCGCGTTGTGCGGTGGTGGTGCTTGTTTGTTTTCCTGTACTCGAAATAAAATCTTCCAGCGTGACAATTCTATCCATCTACAAATTGATTCCTGGAATCGCACATCACAAACAATTGCCTTTAACAATGGACCAATCAACGGCACTGATGGAGGGTTTGCAGAGAGAATTGGAAGATTGCCAGAAGAAATATAATGGTAACTATTTTCGATTACTCATCTCTAAGGGACCTCAGATCTCGTCCTTCGTCTAGCTTTCAGCGATGCAAAACCGTCTTTCCAAACTTTATACACCGAAACCCAAGGTGAACTTCTCGACTCAACAGAGAAGGGATCTGATGTAGACAGACAAGGATTACAGAGCATACATCTTACAACTGCTCGAAAGATTACCAAGAGATGAGAACACGGTTTCTCACAAGATGGATGACCATGCTGGAGAGATGTCTTCGTTAAGAGATCAAGTGAAGACACTGCAAGACCTACTAGAGAAGAGACAGATAGAGGACGAGGCATTACGTTCGGAATTGGGTCAGTATCTCTCTCTGTTGGAAGAATCACAGAGAAAAGAGGTGATCACGATTAGAAGAACATGATGATGACCGAAGGGTAGAGAGGATACATAGAACAGATCCGATCACAGGAGGAATTGATGGAAAAATCCTTCGAAGAGATAAGAAAACTGTCCCAATCTCAGTCGTCGCAGTCTCAATCCCATTCCTATTCACAAGAAGAGGTGAATGACAATGTAGAGTTCCATTCTAATTGTGATCAGGCACTGTCACACGAGGACATCAAAGCGTTACTCAGTGAGGTGAGGTAAACATCCGTGATAAGATTGACAAGAGCAGAACGAGAACTTGAAGCAGTTGGCGGAAGAAGGAATCAAAACGGCTGAAACCACTCGAATACTCCACCAGAGACTGGACGAAGAGATGAATCAGAGACAACTGATGGAGATCGAGAGATCGAATTGTAACCAATCTGTACAAGAGTCCAATAGGATGATTCAACAGATGGAAGAGGCCGCTCAATTGCTGTCCCGTGAGGTGATCACATTGTCGCTGCAAGAGAAGATGACATTCGATAGATGGGTCAGTTGGAGCTCAAATTGAAAGAAGCGGAAGTTCGAAGAGAAGAGTCTGACCGACAGAGACAATCCGTTCTTTCAGGATTACAAGTAAAATTACGATCGCTCTCTGCAGATGTGAGTGAAGTGAATCGAACGATGACTGAATCTCTCTAAGGGTGAGTCCATGGAGATTCAAGGACAGACGGGGAAGGAGGAGATCCTGCAGGAGATTCACCAATGGCTGGCAGCTCACACCGTGAACGGAGATCAGCTGCTCGAAGGCGAAGGGCAACCGTCTGGAATCGATCCTGCGGTCGAGCACGAAGAGAAGATGCTGCGGAAGAACAAATTATTGGACGAGACGAAGCAACAACTGGCCGAGCTTCGAACACAGAGGGAAGAATCTGAGAGGGACCTGAACGAGAAGATCACCTTGCTCACCGTTCAGCTGCAGGAGAGGGAGAGGGAACTGTCCGAAATGCAGAGGGAGAATGAAGAGACGGTGAAGAAGATGCGAACAGAGATAGATGAATCTCGAGAGGAGCTGAGCAAGGCGAGAGGAGAGAGAGAAGAGCTGCACCAGACAACAGTGGACCACGAGGAGTCTGTGTCCAGTTTGGAACAAGCTCAACAAGAACTCCAAGCCAGGATCGAGGAGAGAGAAAAGAGAATCACCGAGTTGGAATCAGTAGCGGAGGAGAGAGAGAAGAGGATAGCCGAACTAGACTCAGTGAAGGAAGAAAGAGAGAAGGGCATACTGGATCTGGAATCAGCCAAAGAAGAGATGAAGCATAGAATCGCAGAACTGGAATCAGCGAGGGAGGAGAGAGAGAAGATAGTGACGCAATTAGAATCAGAGAGAGGAGAAGGAGAGAAGAGGATCTCAGAACTCGAGTCAGAGAGGGAAGAGAGGGAAAAGAGATTAGCCGAGTTAGAGTCAGAAAAAGAGGAGAGGAACAGAGAAGAGAAGCAGATGGAGAGCCTGGAGGCTGAGATCAGAGAACTTCGTGAAGAGAAAGACAGAGAGGCTCGATCAACAGAGGAGATTCAGCAGGAATTTAAATCATTTAGAGAGGATTCAGAAGCTCTGGAGACAAGTTTGAAAGCCCAGTTGGACATACTTCGAGAGGAGACGAAACGAGAAGTGGAAGAGACACAAGAGAAGAGAGCAGAGGTAGAGAGGATCACGAAAAAGAGAGCAGAGATGGAAGAGGAGATGCAAGAACTGAGAGAGAAGGTACACAAGTTCGAAGAGAGCATTACGAAGAAGGAAGAAGAGCTGGAACGGTTGAAAAAGGTGAAATGGATGTGATGAAATGAAGGAGTCTGAACAACGTAGCTTTCAGAGGAGAAGATAAGAAAGTACAAGGAGATCATCCAATCGATGATACAAAGAGAGAAAGAGATGCAAGAGGAGACAGACAAGATGAAAGAGAGCAGAGAACAGGTACAGCCATCGATACATTGAATAAGCTGATTCACCTCTACTAGTTGGAAGCACTTCGAGTAGAAATGAAAGAGGAAGAGGAGAGGAGAGAAGAGAGAGAAAGAGAGCATACCATGGAGGTCGAGCGGCTGAATTCGATCATCCAAATCAATCGAGAAGAACAGGAAAGACAAGCCAAGGAGAGGTGTGATATCGGTGAGTGAGAAGTGTTGATCATCAGAAGGGATACAGAAGGTGAAACGCTGAGGCAACGAGTGGAGGAGTATGAAGCACAGAAGGCATCGATGATGGAAGAAACAACGGAAGTTCGAAAGAAGATGGAGGCACTGCAAGAGGATATGGAACAAGCGAGGAGAGAGGCGGAAGAGCGAGCGGCAGAGCGAGAGAGAGACACACAGGAGACTCTTCTGCAGATGACTGCACAACATGTGTGTAGTATCACCTTCAGACCTGGATCTGATGGAAACAGGAGAAAGAGAAGATGGATTCCGAAGAGAAGATGGAGAAGCTGAGGCAAGAAGTACAGAAGAGTGGAGAATCTGCTTCAGAGATTGAAGAGTGGAGAGAAAAGTGCAGTCAATTGGCTGATCAAATGAAGGCAACGGAGGAGAAGGTGGGTGCATCTGACAAATGCACTGTAGATGTATACTGAAGATGTGAAGATGGAGGAAATACGCCAAGAGATAGATCTTCACAAGAAGACGGCAGAGACATGGCAAGACAAGTACAACAGGAGGAACGAGCAGTTCAAGGAGACTCGGAAGCAATCTGATGCACGAAAGACGGAGATCAAGTTGAAGGAGGAAGAGGTGAAAGTGATCCATGACATGGCAACCAACAAGGACAGAACAATCGATTGGAGGGTGAAATCATGCAGATGAGGGAAAACCAGACGACCTTTGAAATCCAACTGTCAGAGAAGGAAGAACAGATCAAAGAGCTACAGAAGCTCCAGGAGACAAAGAAGGAAGAGAAGATACAGGTGAGAGATCGACTGAATGCTGGATTGAACGGTATCAGAGTCCCATGAAGAAGACAGAAGAGAAGAGAGTGAAGAAGGAAACGAAGGAAGCACAAGAGGTGGAGGGCAAGACGGAGATGAAAGTGAACACATCGAAGCCAAAGAGAGGAGTGAGATAGTGAACATGATAGAGACTGAGATGAAATAGAGCGCAATGGATACACCGAAGAAGATCGAAGAGCCAGAGTGTAGTAGTGATGAAGAGAAGGAAGAGAAGAAGGAGAGAGGGAAGAAGACACCAACAAAGAGCCCTGGAAAGAAGGTAGAAACGAAGAAAGAAGAACAGAAGGAAGCAAGAAGGAGAGAGGAAGAGAGGAAAGAAGAGGAGAAGAAGACACAAGAGAGAGAGGAGAAGAAGAGAGCTGAGAGGGAAGAGCAAGAGAAGAAAGAGAGGGAAGAGCAAGAGAAGAAAGAGAGGGAAGAGCAAGAGAAGAAAGAGAGAGAGGAAAGAGAGAAAGAGAGAAAGAGGGAAGAAGAGAAGGAAGCGAAGAAGAGGACACCAACTAAGGTCTTGGGAAGGAAGAAAGTAACAGAAGAGACTGAGGTGGAGAAGAAAGAAGAGAAGAAAGAGAAGACACCAGAGTCAACAAAGGACAAGAGGAAGAGAGAAACAGCGACGATCGATCTGTCATCTCCTGTGAGTCTATTGAATGAGAAGGAAGAGCTGAGAGAAACAGACAAGCACGAAGAAGACCAAGAAAGAAGAGAGGGAGGAGAGAGAAGAGAAAGGTGAGAGGATGAGAAGGATGTAGAGTGAGAGAGAGTAGTGATCCTGTTCTCTGGATTCAAGGACGATACCGAGTGGACATCCGCACTGAGAGATGACTTGATGCAGAAGGTGAGAGATATCATCGAGAATAGACATGATACAGAGATAACATAGAGGGGATAGATATAGAGAATAGATATAGAGGATAGATATAGAGGATAGACATAGAGGATAGACATAGATAGACATGAAGTAGAGATAGAATGGACTGATGAGGAAAGGTGGAGAAGATGGGAGCGAAGGCGATGAACGAATGCGAGTTCAACGGGACCATCAGCCACGTAGTAGCACCACCGGGATGCAAGACAATGAAGACACTGGCAGCAGCACTGACGGGAAGATGGTTGGTCACTCCCAAGTGGATCGAAGAGAGTCACAGAGAGAACCAGTTCATCAACGAAGAACCGTGAGTCTCTCATCAAGAGAGGAAGTTGAAGAGAGAAGGTATGGGAGTCGAGTGAGGGCGTTGATCTTCAAGGACAAGAAGGTGATGATGGAGAGGGGATTCGTGGAAGAGAACAAGAAGAGACCGTACAAGATGAAGAACTGCGTCACCATCGTGTGCACACTGGGTGGAGGAGAGATGACAGAGGAGGTGGAAGAGGCAGATTACGTCATTGTGGGTACCAAAGAGACCAGGAAGGACTCGAGGCACGTGACGTGGAACATGTTCATCGACCTCATCCCCGGTTGTCTCGTGGAGGATAAGGTCAGTCTGTGTCCTCTATCTCTCTTAACCATCGATAGAACCAAGGAAAGATGGTCGTTCAGAGTGCAGCACCCAAGGCTCAGCCGAAGGCAGTCGAGACGGGGAAGAGTGAAGGGAAGAAGGAAGAGAAGAAGGAAGAGAAGAAGAAAGAAGAAGGGAAGGGAGGGAAGACGAAGAGGTGAGAGGATGAAGAGAAGAGGAGTGACAATCGCAGGGAGGAGACAGAAGTATCCCCAACGAAGAAGGCGAAAGTGGTGGGAAGAAAGAAAACAGGAAAATAAAAACTGACCTTGTGATGGAGGTCATGTTCATGTATCAAGTTGGTTGCAGTCTTGCAACTCATTCTAGATGAGAGTGCAGAATCTGTAAAGCATTCTTCATCAGAGACAATTTGTTTATTCCCCGTTAGGTCTTTGCCAACTTGTGGTCAAGAGGACACAGGTTTGATGTTTGCCAAAACCTCGGAAACCGGGGACCTGGCACCTTCTTTCGGTTTCACCTTACTTGGAGGTGACTTTTTCGCCGATGGACTCTCTACAGTCTCACTCCTGGGAGGAGGTGGTGTGCTGTCGTCGGGCGATTTGAGAATGATTAACTGAAATCTCTCGTTCTCCCCGACACTCAAGCGTACGAGTTTGTATGTCTTTTCGGCTCGTAACCTAACAGGAACTCTTTATATTCCCGTGCAGAACCAACTCACGCCATAGAATATAAAGAGCTGAAGTGCCCAAAGTTGATTCATGTATCCGTTAATCGATCGTTTGTCGTTTCAATGTTCTTCGTATCATCGCCATGTGCGGAGCTACATCCGAAGATGGAGGCGCCCTAAGGACACAGTATAACGTACATCGACATGTGCGGGGCACTACACCACTCCTCGATAGTATAGTGGTGAGTATACAAGCCTGTCAAGCTACGTTCTACGGCGTACAGATCGCTTGGGACCCGTGTTCAATTCCCGGTCGGGGAGCTCTTTTGAATATTCGGACCCGTGTCAAGAAGTAGAATCGCGAGTGAGGTGTCTGACGAGATTAGACTCCAAAAAAGTCGATGTTATCATTATGTAGACACTCACAGAGATCATGTGTTCACTCCATTGAGATTCAGAATCGAATACGAAACGGAATTGTCAAGAATTGTTATCTTCTAAATGTAATCCCGCTGTTGATGCTATGTGATCGAAGATTCTCCTGTCAACAAGCTCATTCAAACTGGTTCGGGCCTTCTGAGACGTTATTTCGATTGTACAACCACAGAAAAGGAACTCTTAAAGAGATTGACGTACACAAGAATGTCTCGCTTATTTCTGTCTCATTCATCTCCAAGTGATACTCATTTTGTGAATATACCGTGTCTCTCGCCAACAGAGAAGAATTGATAAGTTGTTGATCTGCACACAGAAATTGATGCATCTCTCCCATTGGAAATTGTATAGTTTTTTGTCCTTGTTTGGTGTTTGTGTCTGTGTGTAGTGGTAAACATACGTAACATATTCCTCCTGGTTCATTTTCAAGTAGCCGACGCGTCAGCATGTCTCTCTCCAAGAAACCTCGTGAATCCAAATATCGCCACCTCTTCGGCACTCCGTTTCAGCCCACCGAATGCATTAATGGGGTCAAGATCGGTTCAGGTGAAGATCTGTATGTGGAACTCAGATGTAACCCATCCTCTCAGTGCAGTTGGACGCCAACCCAGTCAAGGCGAACGGTCGTTTCCTTGCAGTACCTTGGGCTCTCACAGGAACAGTCGCAGTCATCCCACTTAGCCACAAAGGTTCTGTTCACCCCGAACATCCTGTGCGTCATTCTCCCTTCACATGCAGTTGATGTATTTTAGTTGATCCTCCAAGAAGACAGGACAGTGAACGACCTCCAATTCGCTTCGACCGACGACAATCTCTTGGCCACAGCCAACTCCGATGGAACAGTCAGCTTCTGGAGGATCCCCGACGGTGGTTATGAGCAGAGCCCAGCTGCACCGGAGAGGGAGTACAAAGTGTCGGAGAAGAGGTGACAGTCTTCCTCATTCTCGATCTCACCAAGCGACAGAGTCATGAACTTGTCTTTTCATCCCCTGGCCTCTGATGTCCTGCTGACCGCTGACGCCGCAAAATCAGTTCAGCTGTGGGATGTCTCTACTGGCCAGTCTCGCGCGTCCCTCCCAGATCATCAGGTGCATCTCGTCACATAATACAGAAGACCACTAACGGAATTTAAGGCAGCACCCACATCCTTCTGCTGGTCCGCAGATGGAAAGCTCGTCGCCTCTTCTTGCAAGGACAAGAAGGTTCTCATCGTCATGATGATCTGGCTGATCCTCTCAGGTTCGATTGTTCGACCCCAGAGCCTCTTCACCTCTCGTCGCCTCTGCTGAAGATCATTCGGGTGTTAAGGGTGCACAGAACACATTCGTTGGAAAACAAGGAGGTGAGTTCTACTCTTCAGACATTGAGTGATTTGATACAGAGCCTGAGCTCCTCCTGACGGCCGGGTCTAGCAAGGGCACTGACAGGGAATTGGCTCTGTGGGATCCCAGGAGCTTCGGAAAGAGGCTGACTACCGTTCGTGTCGATACTGGGTCCTCCCATCTGTTCCCTTATGCAGACAGAGATCTCGGTCTCGTTTACGTCGCTGGAAAGGTATTCCCTCATCATCTCATCTTCTCATCGAGGACGATCATCATCGCATTGAGAGAAGAAGATGTGTTTGTTGTGCTGACTTGGATAGGGTGATGGTAACATTCGTTACTATGAATTGGGTAGCGATGAGCCTATGCTTCACTATCTGAACGAGTTCAAATCGAAGGATCCTCAGACAGGTTTGGCTCTGTTACCCAAGACGAACGTGGATGCCGTCAAGTGTGAAATTGCCGTGAGTCATTGCATCATGTAAAGGCTCACTATCGCAGCGATTTATCAAAGTGTCACCCAACGGCCTGGCCACTTCCATTCGCTTCGAGGTGTGATTCTTTCTTCACTTTCTTCGTGTATCGAACTCTCTCAGGTACCCAGAAGAGAGAACTCGTTCTTCCAAGATGATCTCTTCCCTAACACGGTGAGTGCACTGTAAGATGCACAGAGTTTGACGTGGTATCAGTTCGATCGAAAGGCAACGACCAACGCGGATGGATGGTTCTCTGGATCCGATGCATCACCTCATTACATCTCTCTCAACCCCGAAAAGTAAAGATAAAGATGTGTCTGTTCACGTGATGATGAATTTATTGGAGAGACACGGTGATGACGCTGATGTTGTCCTCCGAAGACAAGAGATAAGCGGCGTCTCTCAGTCGAACGGATGAATCGTAGAGATTCGAACCGGAGGAGATGATGTCCACGGCCTTCTGGTCCCCGATCTCATCCCAGACACCATCACACCCCAAGATGAGATGATCGTCCTCCTCCGTGATGTCGAATTCAGCCAGGTGGCATTCGCAGGTGACAAAGGGTGCCATGTAAAAGTCCCCTGTGGATATTCAGTGTCCCTCTCAGACGGTGACACACCTATGGCCCTGGACACGGCAATGACTCCGTTGACGCGTCGAGTGACTTCACCCACAACGTGTCCCCCCAGTTCATTGATCCTATCCTCTTCGTCCCCTGGCTGATTCGATCAACGACTGAAATAGTGGATGAGAATAGAATTACCTTGTGGTCGTAAGAGAGTCGAATGGCTTTTCCTCCTCTGCTTAATACAGCCCTTGTATCACCAACATTGGCACAATAAAGCTTCCTCTTCTCTCGATCTACGATCAACGCCAGTCCCGTCGACCCGCAGTGTCTCTCCATCGGTGGTAATTCGTTCGCATCCATCGCCTCTCGAAATCCTCGATTCACCTCCTGGAACGCTCCATCTAACGCTTCTAACCCTTCCTTCCCTTCTTCCAGTTGTTTCCTGTTCCATTCAATCTCCTCCTCGCTCCTTCACTCACCGTAGAGCCTTCGGATACTTCTTCACGCCAAATTTAGAGGCCGAGCTGCCGGCGTGTCCATCGAAGACACCCCACAGTTGGACCTTCTTCGTCTCTCCTTCTGTGTCTCTCAGTACTTCTCTCCTCCTTCACTCACCTGGAGTCGTGTAGGTGAAATTCTCCTCGATCAGCAGTGCGTCCTCTTGTGTCGGTCGCTTTCCTGTCATCTCCGTGTATGCGTATCTTCTCTCTTCGTTCTTCTCGATCGTTGGTGGCACTTCTGCGTAATTCTTCTCCAAGGGAAGGATGTCTAGATAGCACACCACTCCCCTGATAAGCATGAGTGTGACAGTGAAGAGAGTGCATCACCTGTCCATCAGAGTAGATAAGAAGGGGAGTTCGATTAAGTTCTTGAGAGTGATGGGATTGTTGGATAGGATGATCTCTTGCAGGTAGATCATTCCCTCTAATATGTCCTCTCCGATGTCTTCGATGGAGTTGTGACTGATGTCCAATCGTTGGAGTTCCATCAGCCCTCTGAAGCTCTCGGGAATCTGTTTCACGTTAACGTTTGATGTGGAGAGTGATGTACCTGTGTGATCTTGTTTCCTGAGATGTCCAAGTGGGTCAGTGTGGCTGTGGAGCTGATGGAATCGATCTCGTTACCTAACTGACAGTTTCCGAGGAATAAGGTCGTCAATTGCCTCATTCCAGATAACAACTGAGAGCTCAGAGGCACCTAACATCATTAGA
>MDYQ01000083.1:0-102584 GCA_003024175.1 Planoprotostelium fungivorum
ATTGTACCATCTTTATTAATTACATCCACTTTGGCATTTGCTGATTCCTACGCGTTCTTGTTTTTTCTCAATGGTCCGATCTGTATAATTTCCGCCTTGATCAAGAGTGGGATAACTACATGAACGTGATGTCTACAATGCCCACAGATATCATCACGTAAAGCCCACACTGAAGGCGGTGGTTGTGAGGAGCAGTGAAGGCTTTATGGAAGGGGTCAACAGATAACGATTTTGCCACAAGTAGTATTCGATTGATATAAAAGTATATAGCACAAGACTTTGTGTTCATTCTATACACATATCACAATTCGCTTGGTGCTGTCAGGAAATGTCTGTAAGCCATGGCTATGTGCATTGTCAATCACTGATGCAAGATGGACAGTCACCCATCATCTTGGCGGTGTATCATGTCCCACACACCCACGGAATTCTCTTGAGATTTATGGTCTCAATGATGTCATTTGGGAGTTCTTCATCGTTGTCGTCATTGTCTCCGTCTGAGGCATTATCTTTGGCTAGCCACAACCATCATTGCTTCGTCCTTGAATGCTGAGATCAGAAGATCCCCTTTTCTGATTTAGCACAGTCCCTATTTGAGAGAGGTTGGCATAGGGCATCCGTTTCTTTGGCAACAATTTTGGGTCGATCTGTCTATCCCTCGAACGTTTGTTAGTTCATTGAATCGAGTTGATTTGCTTTCATCAATCGTCCACCTTCAATTATTGTTCGATGGATTCGATTCTGTTCTTCTTCAGGGCTTTGATGATCGGCAGTGGGGTCTGTACAATAAACAGTTCATCAATACTGTGCCGTCTCTTATGTCAAAGCCCCCATCCAATTTAGAAACCATGTTAAGGAGAGAGTCGCTAAGAGGAACACGTATTATTTGTGCAGAAGAGGGAATTGCCAGTCGAGACCACCATTCTGCCGCGTCGTCAATGTCCACTTGAAGCGTTCACTGATCTATGAAAGTTATAATTGGGCTGTCCAGTACATGAAGGATTTTTGTGAGAAACAAGGTTATCTACCAAATTGTCACACTCTTCATGAAGGACTCAGTCGGACCAATAGTATACAATACAAGGGTCGATCATCGGGTACTGAGCACAAGTGGACAACGTAGAAGGGGCCAAGAGTACACAGTATTTACTCTTCCATGCTTGTAGCTGTGTTCTCTCCTGCAGCTGCCCCCGATGTTTCAATGCCAGCCAACTGATTCAAATCAATTCAAGATTTGGATCGTCTACTCACAAAGGGTATCAACTCCTCGTTCTCATAGATCGTCAGCTTTTGGTCCCTTCCCACAATGGCAACCACTGCGTTCTTTGAGGTGATTCCCTCATTAGGAGTTGAAGAAGAGGAAGAGGAGGACGTCTGGACTGTCTCTCTCAAGGCTAACAGACTGTGACGGATGAGTTCCTCAGGGGTCGCGTCGTCGAACGTCTCGTATGTCTTCTCCAGGTAAGTCCTAGCTGACTGGAATCGGTTCCCAATGGCTTGTGCCTTGTAATCATAGTAGTTCCCTGACGGAGAGGTCTCGTACAAGTGTGGTCCGTTCTCCTGTTGGAGTGAATTCTACAACTTGAGCAGTCAGAACTCACGTCGTAACCAATAACGAGTAAACCGACACCATAAGGTCTTCTTCCAGATTGTTGCGTGTGCACCTGTGATTCTATCAAGTTAAGGAGAAGTACACGTGATGTAGGTGTAGAGGATACTGTCTGCCAATTGGACAACCAGTTTGGATACGGGCATAGGTTGCTCGTACACAAATTTGTGGTTGAGGCATTCATTCCTCAAGTATTTGGTGAGGACACGTCCATCGGCTAAAGAGAATGAGAAGGCAATCATTCAAATATGAACATTATCACCAGTAAGACCAGACATGCTGATGGCGAGGTGATCATCGATACGGAATACCTTCTGCTGGTTCGATCCTAACTCGGACGAAGCCCTCTTGACAGCAGCTACGACAGCGTGTGTCTTTGACTTCAAACCAACTGAAGCGCTTCCCTGTTTAACTGCCTCCATTGCGTACTCGATCTGATGTATCCTTCCTTGAGGACTCCAGATGGATATATCACTGTCATAATCGGATCTGAACATCTTTGTTGTTGGTTGTTATTGTTGTTGATGTGTTCAATCACCGAGCCTTGCCTTTGCTGACAAGTTTCCACGTCATCCTACGAAAGTGGGAGAATCATTGTAGATCATCAAATAATCCGCCTATTTTTGCTGGGCTCTATTTGTGGCCAAGAGAGCTGAACCTGATGGTGGTTCTATCGGAATTATATGTCTTACAAAAGACGAGGATGGACGACCTTGCGTCTATAAAAAATCTCAACCTCTGGGGTAATGAGTTGACCGATATCTCCATCCTTCGTCAGATGCCATCTGTTGAGATCGTGTCTCTCAGCGTCAATAACATTAGCACATTGGAGGATCTGGTTTATTGTGAGCGAAGTACACAGAGCAGCGCTGATTATGTACAGGTCCCAATCTCACCGAATTATACCTTAGGAAGAATGATATTCAAACCATTGAGGAAGTGGCGCACCTTCAAAACAACAAAAACTTGAGAGTCTTGTGGCTCACCGACAATCCTTGCTCCAATATAGACAATTACAGGCAGACAGTCATTAAGTTGCTGCCAGGGTTGCAGAAATTAGACAACCAAGGTGGCGTGTATTTTATTGAGACGCCTGTTGATGAGTGGTTCAGACATCACTGACGAGGAGAGAGCTGAGGCAGCCAAACTACCGACCATTGTGGGTGGTCATTCAGCTGTGCCGAGAAGGGACAGAAGTGTGATGAAGAATGAGTCTTCAGTGAAAGAGAGAGAGACACCACGCGGAGAGAGGGAGCCCTCAAAGGAATATGTGGGATATCTTGAGCCCGTGACAAGAGAAGAGAAACCGATCACCAAGAGAGAGACGGTACGAGAACGAGAACACAGGGAATCTAGAGACAAAGAAGTACGAGATATGAGAGACATGGCCAGAGAGAGAGAAAATGCCAAAGAGTATCGCAACGAGAGAGAAGAGGCGATGCAAGCACGGGGAGCAGGGAACAGAGAGAGAGAGACGAACAGAGAGAGAGAGACGAACAGAGAGAGAGAGGCGAACAGAGAGAGAGAGACGAACAGAGAGAGAGAAGGGTTCTGGGAGAGAGAGGAAGAGAGTGGACAACACAGATCGAGACCGACATCTTCTCAGAGGGATGAGAAGGGCTTCAAAGGGAATCGCTGGAACGTCGCAGCGAGCAATCCGAACCAGATCTTTGAGAACATCAGAGCTGCTGCGATGCCATCCTCCAAAGAGGGCACTGCTGAGTTTCAGGATTCCCCTCCAACAGTGAGTGGATGGGAGAGACAATTCTAACCAGAGCAGCCTCGTCCAAATGTAGTACCCAGAGATCCCACCAGAGCGACACAAAATCCGAGTCATCCCCCCATTAGCGCAGGGAGCAGTGGCAGAAACCAGAACATACTAACGGCTGTTCTCACCTTGCTCGACGAGTTGGACGACCGCAGCTTGAACCTATTGCGCTCAGAGGTCAACCGAAGGCTTCGCATAAAGGGATAGCTCATTGTGTAATCGTCCTGTCTATCTCTCGTTGTATACATAGGATCATTGTATGGGATAAGAATAGAGAGGAGAGGGATGAGATGAAGAGTGAATAGAGGGGAGAGGGGATAGAGGAGAGGGATGAGAGAAAGAGAGTGAATAGAGGGGAGAGGGATGAGAGAAAGAGTAGAGAGTCCTCCCGTATCATGTATTAACACCACAGTGTCTTCCATAGGAATGGATCTAGTTCATTCTGCGAACAAGAGTGTTGATCTGGTTCTCGCGGTTTCCAGAGTCACCACCCTCGTTGTAAGAGTTGGTCACTCTCTTGAATCCTCCCGTGGGGGCAGAGAGCTTGAAGGGCCAGAGGAAGTTGTTGACCTCCTTGAAGTGGGGGCCAACGGTGAAGATCTCGTGGATGATGTCCTCAACGCACAGAACGTTGAACTTCTTCAAGTTCTCCTCGACAAGGGTGTTGTCCAGGATGGGCAGTCTCTGCTTGTTCACCTTGGCAAATCCTCTCTTGTAGACAAGCTCCTTGACGGTCTTCAGGTTGGGGTAACTAGACATGTCAGTTCTACCTCTCAGACAGACACTCACCCGTAAGCGACGTAGGGCTCGACGAGCTTGAGCATGTTCTTCGTGGCCTTGTTCAGCTTGACGAAGGTGGCGTTGTTGGGTTGTCTCAGACGGAGGAGCTGGAGAACCTTTCTGGGCTTGGGGTGCATCTGGGCAATACTGAAAGAGTGAGAAACAAGAAGGAATGGACACGACTTACCCTCTGATACGGACGACGAGGGCAAGCTTGGGCTCAGCCTCAACGTAGAAGTTGGACTTGGCCTTGGCGGCTCTCTTCAGACCGATGAGGGTGCGCTCCTTGCTTCGGTACTCGGAGACGTACTGAGAAGCTCTCTTGAAGGCAACGGCCTTGTTGGCAACCTTTCTCTTCTTCAGAGCATCGACCTTCTTCTTCAGGGCCTCAGCCTTCTGGGGGGCTGATCTCCTTCTGCGGAGGATGGACTCGGGAACGGGGAGGTTCCTGTTTCGTTTGAGTAACAAGGTGGGTTGTACTCGAACTTTTATGATATATGTGAGTATCGATGGGGATCCCATCACAAGTGAGGCACATCAGAGAAATCTCTGACGGCACTATCATTGTGAAGGGAGGAAGGGTTCGTGGGATTGAAGTCCTCCTAAACCACTCTATCCAGAAGATAGAGCACTTCCATAATCCAATCATCTTATCTCGAAGAATAGGAAAGGATGAATAGGTGAAGGAGAGATAATATCGAAGATTGAAATACGTTTTGGGGGCAGCAGCGGCAGAAGACATCTTGATGGGAGGTAGGTGTCGGTGAACAAGAAGAACAAAAAGGATTCCGCTTGTCGTAGGTACGATATCATACCTCAACATTTTCCGTTTTTTCATTCCGTTGAAATCGAACCCCGTCTTATCCTTTTTTTGGCTGAGAAGGCTCATGTGTTCATCATCTCAAAGACACCTGTCTCTGAAGAATGAACTCTCATACGAGATTGTCGCACGAAGTGTGATTTATTTACATACAGGCGAGGAATAATAAGGTTATGAAAAGCGAAGGAAGGACGGATGACGACGATCCAAGGAAGAAGGGATATAACACATCCTGTGGTAGTGTTGGAAGGAGAGGTGGTGGTATGATCGACATCTCTCGTTTCTTCGGCGCTTGAATGGTATTGAAGGTGGCAGTGGTCTTCAGTTGTACGATGCACGTGCCGGTACAATCCAACTGGATGAATTGCTTGTGGTAGACGATGCGTAGACCCAATATCTTGTTCTGTGGGTTGACGTCCGTCCCGACAGGGGCCACGATGAATTGATGATCGACTGAGGTCACCAACTGGCAAGAATTATTCGTCTGAGATCCTTCTGTGGTCGTTCCTTGGATGATCTGTGTCCAATCTCCCAGGTTCTGATAGTTCGAATCACCATACACAGCCACGTGAGTGTAATTGCTCAGAGGTGAGAGGATGGCAGCTTGGATGGCAGCACGTAGAGAATCGCAAGTGGTGTTGGATGTGATCAGGAGATTGCAACCTGAAATCTTGTCTTCTCCGTATAGGATGGGATCTCCTGGTGCACAGACACCATTGAGGCTTTGAGTCAGAAGCAAGACATCCTCGCCATTGGTAGCTTGAAGGATGGCTGATCTGTTTGTTGTCAGGGCACAGCCTCTCCACTCAATCTCACTTGGCCAATGCTTCATTGGTGGTAATTGTTCCAAAGATGACAGGCAGACCGCTAATGTAACCAGGATTACCACTCTTTGGTCGTCCGGACGATGCATCCTTTGGATATTAGAAATTACAGCTCAATGAGGTACCTTGAATTCTCACCAGCTGATATTTGATGACCACCTTGGAGGGTACAGCCAATCTTGAACTCGCACTCGAATAGAAGGTCTGCAATACAACCTGCGTCTTCACGTCCAAGATACTACCCAGTAGAGATGTTCGAACGATGAGGGTAATGGAGGTGATGACGTTCTCGTACATAGTCGTTCCGTTTCCCAGGTCTTGAATCCGGGCAATGGGTATGGCTATCGGCGAGGGATCTGATGCTCTCTTTTTATGATGATGAATGGGCTCGAGCATTTGAACTCCCATTGCGTAACTTTCCATATATCTCTTCCTTTTACCACCGGATGAGGTTGCATCCGTTGTGGAGCTTGTAGTCGATTCAGACTGAGTATCAGAGGTGCTCTCAGTGGAGATAATGGTGGAATCGGCCGTAGTGAGAGTACTAGATGACGAGTTCTGGTCTGAACTGGTGGATGGAGGCGCACTGAATGTCGAAGATGTTGATGAATCACTCGTGCTGTCGCTTGATGTGGATGTGGAAGTCGATTCCGAAGTGGAAAGTGATGTGGACGACGTTGAGGTAGATAGTGTAGATGGCGTTGAGGAGCTGGAAGGTGAAGCCGATGGCAATGTAGTGGGAGGTGTTGTAGACGAGCTAGAAGACGATGTGGATGACGTCGAGCTGGTTGACAACGTCGTCGAGCTGGTAGATGGTGTGGGCGATATCGAGGAGGTGGTAGACGGCGTCGAGGTGGTAGAGGTAGACGGGGTCAAGGTGGTAGACGAGGTGGTAGACGAGGTGGTAGACGAGGTGGTAGACGAGGTGGTAGATGAGGTGGTAGACGAGGTGGTAGACGATGTCGAGGTGGTAGACGAGGTGGTAGGCGAGGTGGTAGATGACGAGATGGTGGATGACGAGGTGGTAGGCGAGGTGGTAGACGAGGTGGTAGACGAGGTGGTAGACGAGGTGGTAGGCGAGGTGGTAGATGACGAGGTGGTAGGCGGTGTAGAGGTGGTAGACGAGGTGGTAGGCGGTGTAGAGGTAGACGAGGTGGTAGGCGGTGTAGTGGTAGATGAGGTGCTAGACGACGTTGAGGTGGAGCGCGATGTGGATGATGTGGTTGTAGATGAACTTGTAGACTCCGATGAACTAGTGGACGACGTGGAGGAGGGAACCGATGTACTGGCCGCCGGTGATATTGGTGGATTGGATGAGGTAGTGGCTGATGAAGATGATGTGGAAGTAGTGGGTGGAGCGGATGACTCGGTAGTGAATGAAGTATCGGAGGTCAATCCAGATGATTCAGACTCAGTAGATGACGTAGAGGAGCTAGTCAGGACGGAGGTAGATTGTGTACTACTCGTAGAATGATCAACGGTTGATGAGGTGGACGTGAGTGTGCCAAGGGTAGAGCTTGTGGATGATAGAGACCTCGATGTAAAGCGCATTTCTGATGTAGAGGTAGTTGCGGGCTGAGTCGTCCCCGAGTTATTGCTTCGGACGATGGTTCCATTGGGAAAAGTCAGGGAATCTACGCTATTAGAGATCGTGGTTCCATCGGGTTTCTGATAGTATGAGCCAGACGAATCTAGTCTCCTCACCGTTGATAGGATGAGATTATTAACGCTGCTTCCGTTGAACAAGCTATTCAAGGTTGCTTCGGGAGTGAGGATCGTGGTGCAGCCTATTTGAATATTTTGGTTGAAGTCTATCATTTTCAGGGTCTGTTGATGAATTTCAACTTACAAAGTTGTACTCCTGTATTCAAGCATCTCCCATCAGGTCCGGTTATTGGCGCATTGAAGGCCTGACCAGAACCGAATGAAGCGCTGACCAGCCCTCCTGATTACATTAGAATAGTCATTGACGAGGATTCACCGTCAGAATATCCATTGTCGTTAGCGTCTCGTGTTTGAAACGAGCGCTTGAGATTTGAAACATCAGAGTTGGAGGGCGTCGTGATGCTGACTACACTGAATGTATCGATGGAATTAGCCAATGGAAAATCCAAAAAGTCAGATTCCGTGCTCACGGCTGAAGATTCTGGGTAATAGCCGTAAAGTGTGGGATCTATGGACGATTATTATTGGAGACTACGACGATGCTCACTATTATTTCGGATCACACAGGTGCGTTGATTCAATACCACCACCGACACTCGATTGGTGGTGAACACATCATTCAAGCAGAACGATTGGGTGATGAATGGAGGTGTTGAAGTGTGAGGGAGGCAATACGGAAAGGCCCCCACTTGAGTCTCAGAGCAGTCTGGGTCACAGCAGCAATTCTGGTCGCAGACGTTGACTGTCAGATCGCAGGTGCAACCGCCAAATGCTGTGCTCTCCACAACGGGACGCTGGCTGGGTGATGTTGTTACCTGGTGGCATTATATTTTCGAAGAGGTGCATGTTCACCTCATTCCAATCTATAGTGTAATACGTTTGAGAAGAAGCGAAGCAAACGAAGGTGAGGATGAGAGAGGCTATTAACGGCTTCATCGTCGAGGCGGGAACTTGATGAAGCTACAAAACTGGGTTGTAGACTGCGGCTGGGAGTTTCACCAGTTTCACAGAATTTAGCATCAAGATGGAGGACAACACGCCAGTGTTCAAATCGCCAACGGAAGAGATACAATACTGGAAGTCAAAGTACCAGCAGAAAGTGCAAGAGTTTAATGATCTGGAGGAATCTTTCAATGACTTCCAAGATTCTTCAAGAGAATTAGAGAAAGAAATGGAGAAAGATCTCGAACGAAGTGAAAAGCGACTGTCTGAAGTTACTTCGCAGTATCACAAATTGAAGGCTGAATCGGATGCAACCATGGTGAGGATTGATATTGATAAACACTGTTTTCGGTCTCATCGTAGACAGGAAAAATCAAGAAGGAATGCTGAAGATTCGGGGACGATGATCCATCACCTGCAGGTGATGCTCTTTGTTCTTCGATGTAAGAATCACATTTCTCTAGGATGAATTAGAAATTTTGAAGAGAACACATAGAGAGAGCCAGCGGATACAACAGAAGTTAGAGCACGACAACGACACACTGGAGAGGAGAGAGAGGTGATGAGAAAATCTGATCGTGATCTGAAGACAGCAGAGAGCATGCGTCATCGATCACAGACCTGACTGACAAAGTGAACAAACTGTTAGAAGATAACGCCTGGCTTCAGACAGAACTGGACGAGACTCGATTGAAATACCAAGAAGTCAGTCAGAGGACAAAGGAAGAACTGAAAGGTGAGAGGTACGAGGAGGTAGAGAGGTGACCATGGATAGACCTGCAGATGGAGTTGGACATGAAAGACAGAGCGAGAGAAGAGAAGATGAGAGGAGCAGGATTGGTGACACCGGACGGACAGATGGTGGGATCTCTCCAGAGGTCCAACTCCACACTGCCTCTCCCTTCTACTCCCATGGGTAAATCAGATCTATTCCCACCTTCTAAATCTGCCACCACCAAGAACTCTCTCATCATGGTCAACGAGATGGTACAACTCGTAAAGGTGTCTCATCTCTCATTCTCATCCGTCGCTCATTCTCATCCGTCTCTCGTTCTCATGGATGTGATGGACATGACAACATAGTGTCGAATGGATGGATGACGATGGACAGGACATGGAGAGCCGTTTGAATGCGATGAAAGTGGAGGGACCGAGGACACCTCGAGGATACGGGAGTGACTCGGCCATGTCCACACCCATCCGTGTTTAATAGTCACCACCCACTCCACTCCACATTTCACTTCTGCACTCTCAGATGAGAGACGAACATCAGAGTGAACGAATAAAGACAGTCCTTTATCCAAAGGCCTGTGTGGAGCTGTAGTTGACGATCAACTTGTTCCCAGAGTGGAAGCACTGGGTGTGTTCAGACGTGAAGACGAGGAGGAAATACCTTGTAGAGGATTCCCACTGACTCCTCTGCACTAGGTTGGAACGCACCATTGACAAACAGAAACTGCACAGATGTAAAGACAATATTCAGATGGATCAGGAGGATCTTGAAACCTATTCAGATGCTGTTGGACTTACCAATGAGTCTTCGGCTTGGACTTGTAGCTGCTTTCGTAGAAAAAGGAGCACATCCTTGAATGTAGCAGCAGAAGACAATTTGAATTTGTTCTGCTTCAAAGCGGGTGCACTACCGGTCTCTTTGAACAGAATCACTACTTTATCTGGTACCTCTGTATCATTTCAACACGATGTTACGACATCCATATATGTACCGGTTGCTTTTTGAATAGAAGACGGTGATATCGATTTTTCAGGTGTTGGGGGGTCCATCGTGTCGTGAGGCGATGTCATCAGCAAAAAGTTCGTGCAAATTTGCACCTCACGTATCTACAACTACCTCAGGTGTTAGCGTTTTACAAAGGTGTGCATTTGCGGATCTGCCAGATTGACCCGCCACAACAACCGAGGAAGAGATGGCCACATGCAGCGGATGTAATCAGGTCGTGAGAGAGGGAACGGTAAGCCTAAAAGATAGAAGAAGCCTCAATTACGTAGGTCAAGATGGCTTTCGAGAAAAGCTGGCACCCTGGCTGCTTCAAATGCCACCAGTGTGAGAAGGTCATTGATGGTTCATTTCACAATTCCAATGGTTGGCCCCAGTGCCCTGACTGTGCCGTTACTTCACGTAAGACTTCACATTTCGGTTATCATTGAACAGTTGGCAGCGTACATCAAGGGACAGACACGTTGCAACGGTTGTGGTGAGGCGATACCCTCATTCATCATCTTAAAAGGCCAAAGGAAGTGTCATCGATGAAGATCAAGTTTTGATCAACAGAAACGGCGTGTTTCATGTTCACTGTCACATCTGTAAAGAGTGCTATATGCCTCTAGGTGAATCTGCTTACAAGGTAGCTCCACCTGATCGCAGTGATGATAATCGTTGAACGCAGGTGCACAATGGCCATGGTTATTGCAGTCGCTGCGCCACAGGTGAAGAAACCCCTTCCTTGTAGCGATTGAGGATGAACAGCTCTACCTGGAGTGAATAGAGAGACTTGCGCCAGATGCCAACAACCATTCAAAGAGGCTTACATGACTGCCTTGGACAAGAGTTGGCACTACGATTGCTTCAAATGCGAACAGTGCCAAGCTCCAGTTAGTGGTAGGATGACTATGGAGTCAAAGTAATTGCTGATTGACTCTCCAGGTGGCTTCGTCGTGATCAGTAACGCACCTCACTGTGCAGATTGTGCTAACAGAAGAGTGAATCCTCAGATCAGAAGATAGATGAATAGAATAGAATCTATTTAGAATGAGTGACTTCAAATCTTTTCTCGTCTGTTGTGGATAAGGCCACCAGGACTGTGTGTACTTGAGAAGAGATGATCAAGCCACTTGATCCAGGGACATCATTGAACATCGTCACAATCTTTGACAGCGAAATCGATCTTCGTCAACATCAAGAATGAGAGGAACTGGACGGAAACGTACCACAACACACGCCCACCAACATCGAAATGAGTATTCGATTTGTATCAGACGGATCGTTTCTCTATGTTCATCGAGGGTGGCTCTATTGCGACTCACATGCATCACTGATTGTAGTATTCTGCTAGCAGACTTCAGTCTCTTCACCCTTGTGTCCGCTCAAGTAAGGAGCCTTTGTAACTGAGAGATGAATTTGGGAAATCTTTGGGATTGTTCGTGTGATGGCCCAATTAATTGATCGTTTAAACCGAACGTGTTCGGCTTCGATGCTTCTTGTTTCAGAATGTCTTGTCCATCGGACCAGGCTTATTTTTCGTCTACCATCGTTGACAATAGTGAGAAATAACATACCTCTCATTCATAATTTCAATGTGGAGGAGCATCTCGGAAGAGCATACAAGAACAGACTTCTATAGATTTGATGCACGTGAGGGATGTTGGCTTCCTGCAAAGAAGGGTCTCGATGTGAGCGATTCCTCGCGCATTTATATTCATCGATTGTAGGGATATATTCCACAGAACTTCACCGTCCTGAGTTACAATGTTTTATTTGAACTACATGACCCTTCCATCGTTCGTTGTGGTAGACGATGGCCTTACCTGATTGACTTCCTGTCTGAATCCTCATCAGACATCATTGCGCTACAAGAGGTGACCGATTACCACTGATACGCATAATCACACTCACAGGTTACGAATTCGTTTCTGCAGTTATTACTAGAACAGAATTGGGTCAGAGAGAGCTACTACGTCAGTGAGACGTCCGACCAACATTCTCACAGACCTAGCGCTATAGCACCATACGGACAGGTGATAGATCCATCGTAGCCGGAGAACTGAAGGAGAAGAAGATCCTTCTAACGAAATACGCACCGAGAGGGTCTCTACTGGGGGCAGGAGCATCGAAGAGATTTCACATCACTCAATTCATGATGAACCACCGGCCCCTGCTTCTATGTAATATCCATCTCAACAGCAACCGCTCAGGTGACAACAGAAATCTGAGACGAAGACAGATGAACGGTGGGCACAAGCGAGTGGATCGCACGTGACTCACTTCAGATATCATCTCTGCCTGCTTGAACATGTCTCAGACGAAAGAGAGCGACATCCTCTTCGTAGGGGATACGAACTTCTCTGATCGAGACACATTGAACGACTATCCTATTCCATTGAAAGACCAGTGGGAGGTGCTCCCTCTCCTCTCTATGTCATCTCACCATCGCTCAGCATCTCTACCCCAGTCATCACGGCTACACATTCGATTCCAATCGAAATGCCCTGGCCAAATTGAACAGTCCCAACCACAGTGTTCGACGATACGATCGTTTCATATTATCCTCTCGTTCTCTCGCAGTGTTGTCGATGGAGGTGAGTCATTCTCATTACTACTGGGCTGATCGTCTCATTACTACTGGGCTGATCGTCTCATTACTACTGGGCTGATCGTCTCATAGATCGTGGGAACAGAAGAGGTGGATACCACCGTGGAGGCACGATGCAAATGGTCCGAGCACCTCAAAGAACCAGAGGTGAAAGGAGAAGAAGTGAAAGGTCCACTTTATCTGAGCGATCATTATGGATTGAAGGCAAATGTGTATTGGGAGAATAATGTGAGTGGTCATGACCTCCCGCTAACGACTCAATTTGTGCAGAATGAAGAGGAAGATGATCAACAAACACCACCATCAGAGTTAAGAGGTAAGATAAGATCAATCCGCATCGATACATCATCGTTGAGAAGATCACACGTAATACACAGTCGAGATCATGACGCAACACAGAGTGGTTGATGTCCGAGAGATTGATACCAGACAATCATCACATCGAAGAAAGGAGACGATGCACTCATCGACTCGGATGGTTGTGCAAAGCGGCTCTCAGATTATCACAAGAATCACCCGAGTGCGTGTATCCCATCGGATCTTCCAAACTGGACATCTACAACCAAGAAAGCGACCTCGATGCTCTGTGTTGTGGTTCCCATTCTGTGCAGCACATCCAATTCTTTCGATCACTGTCGGAGGTCATCCCACAATTCGAGGATATTCGAATCGTTCACATCGCTCTCAATGCCAACGTTCCCCTCGCTCGACTTCTCATCGGTCAGGTGACATCCTTCACCCTCCATCGAAGCTGAAGAGGAGAAGATGCAGATCGAACTGTCGTACTGTAACGTACCTCAACCTCAGGGCCTCACAGAGGTGAATCTCAGAGGTTTGAGTGCTGCCAGTCAGAGGAGCATCTGTGGACTACTCGATGCGGAAGAGATGCAGAGGAGGATCATGCACGAGAAGGTCGTCTTCTGTGATACCGTGAGGGCCATCAAATACTGGGCCAAGCGGAGAGGAATACTATCCAACGGTCTGGGATTCCTGGGTGGTTTCTCGTGGTCCTTACTGGTTATGCACATCGTAGACAAGTACAAGGTGCATCTCTCTCTATCTCACTATCTCTTCGTCTTACTGTGTCTCTTTTCATTCTCCCATCTGATTCGTTCAGCCATCTACCTCAGAATCTGCAGTGGAGATGTTCTTCTCAAGGTACGCCAACCACGATTGGTCCGTTTCCATCAACCGATCGAAGCAGAAATTCATTCGCACACCCAGCCGAGTGAGTCTCCGCTGTGATACGAGAGAAGTGACAACGTAAGATGACGATATTGGCTCCCAGTTTTCCATACAAGAACACGGCGAGAAACGTGACTCAGTCGACACTGGAGCTGATGAATGTGGAAGTGAAGAGAGGTGACATCATCTTCAAATCAGACCATGGAGGAGACTTTATGTCTCGATGGAAGGAGATCATCTCTCCAATTGAATTCTATTCGACCTACAAGAACTACCTCAGGTGAGTCACTGTCAATGATTGTACTGAAGAGGACAGAGTGGACGTATCGTGCCCTACAGAAGAGGGAACGGTACAATGCAAGGGATTCATCAACTCCCATCTCGTCAGTTTCCTCTTGGACATGGAAGCCATCCGTCTATTTGTCCACCCTTTCACCACCATCTACTCACAGTTGGCCGGTGGGGTGAGGCAGAAGAGAGAGAGCGAGAGGATGAAAGGTGACAGGAAGGAGAAGGAGAGATTCAGAGTGTCTTCGTTGGGATATCAGCGGCACAGTGCAAAGAAGGCGCGACCGTGGAGAAGGCAGTGATGAAGATGCAGAGCGATTTCGAGGCGTGGCCGGACAGACCGGATGGATCGAAGATCACCGTCAGACAACTCAGGTCCAACGCGAAGACAATATCTCAGCTCAGGCAAGAGCAGCAGGACATGATCGACAAATGATGATGATGTTGGTGATTGGATAACGGGAGGGAATAGAGGTCACCGAGCTGTGTTTATTGCGATACACGTGCCAGCAGTGCGGTACTGTGAAATACAAATGGTTTGAAAGACTCTGTGGTGATTGAGCACAAATTATGAGTATGTCACAACGATACTGACACATACCTAATGATTCTCGATAATCAGCTTCCTGTATGAATATAGATTGTTGACCATAGTCTGTCTCTTCAAACTGTGCAGCTCTTTCTTTCCGAAATCATACAAATTCTTTGCTCCCTCTGCATCAACGTTGCGGCCTTCCTCAAATCCGGTTCTGACCCTTCGAAGAGCATATTCTCTGAAGTTGTATGAATTGAACTGTTTCGCTTGTCGAACCAGGTCCCTGTAAAGTCCCAGTGTCTGTACTCTTGACATGATTGGTGACGCGATGAGATGATGTGATCGTGACCGAATTCCTAAAATTTTGGAATTTATTTGCCCTCACTACACCGCTCGTTCGGAATCGAAGAAAGGAAGGCTGTGATCATATCAAGGAACATCAATATGGAGCAACAGAAACTCAAGTATCATGAGACCAGATTGTTGAAGAAGGTGAGTTGCCAGTGTCTTTGCGTTCAATAATCGAGGACAGACCAACTTCTTGACGTACGATGAGAAAGAGGTCAAAGACAATCAGGCCATTCTCCACTATAAATTAAGAGACCAGAAGGAACTTGCGAGGTGATGACATCATCATCCATCTGGCTGAGGGATGCAGTTATCAATCACTCCTCAAGAGCATCGGTAATATGAATACGTTATTGACCGGTCTCGACAAATCAGACAAACTTCGCATTCGTCTCACAGATTCACTCCTAGACAAATTGTGAGTTTCGTTCCTTCTCAATTCGTGCACAACATTTGACTGTGTGAATACCAAAGTCTTACATTCCGATCAGATACGAGATGGGGATCATCGACGATAAGTCTTCGTTGAGTCAGGTGAAGAGGATTCCACCCTCAAAAATTTTGAGGAGACGTCTGAGTGCCATGCTCGTCAGAATGAAGATGGCCGAGTCGATCGATGAAGCCAGTCGGTTGATCAGAAAGGGAAATGTTCGAGTTGGTCCTCAGATCGTCACTGACCCAGCTTTTCTCGTTACGAGGTGAGAGGATTGTCTATCATCAAATTGAAGAGAGATAGAACGATGGAGGACTACGTCACATGGACAGACACAAGTAGAATCCGAACCACCATCTCCATGATCGATCAGAGGCTGGATGATTACGAGCTCATGGGATAAACATTTGTATTTATCGACGTCTCATCAAAGAACTGAAAAGTGTAGTATTCCTTCTTTCATCTGTACCATCAATATCGTCTATCTACAATGCACATTGAAGGCACTCGGACTGATGTGACAATTTCATTGATAAGACATTCAATGATCGTGAGGCTGTGATCCACATGCGCAGACAGACTCCCATTCCATCTTCTCTCTCTTGGCTTTGTTTCTGAACCAGATAATCAGATTGTATCTCTCTCCGCTCTTGATCTTATTTGCTCCATGTCTGTGCTCTCCCAAATGGATGATGCCCAGCCCTACCACTGTCAGTCACATCTTCCTCCTGTGTACTCACCCTTTACGTGATTGAATTCAAAGTTCTCCTGGTGGGTGGAAGGATCATTCAGGACACCTCTGAAGTAGAGAGAGCCACCTTCATCGTCACTCGTCATTCACATCGATGTCTCACCTGTGAATTCTTTGCCCAGACAGAAATTGATGGTTACGTCTGCTGCGTCGTAATGGAAGTCCAAATCTTCGTCCTCTCCAATCTTGTATTCCACCTGATCAGACATCAGTCCACCGAGATAGATCATGTGATGAGATCGTTCGTGATGAGATGTTTGTTTGCACGTACGATGAAAGAGTGGTGGCTGTCTAACGATCTACCGATGGGACCGTACAATCTCTCAGCGAAAGGGTTGACGTACTTCAGTACATCGAGGAAGAACTGATTGAACCCAATCTCCTCCAACACAACTCCATAATTGTTCATCGAGTTTGGACGCTGTCACTCCGTCATTTGATGTCTTCTGTGAAGCACTCACCATCACAGGTAAACCAGACTTTTCAAAGTGGTCGACTTCCTCGATCAGTTCTCTGTTCACGTTCAATACGAAAGAGAAGAGAAGAGGAGCACCTGCAGAACTTCTCGGTGAACATGTTGAAGCTGTAGATGCCCGTGTCTGTCTCCTTGTGAAAGAAGCTCGACTCTTGGCCTTTCTCCACTGCCGCTGCAAAGCCGGGGACGAGAACGTCCTGTAGGCGTCAATCGAGCCAGTTGTCGTTCACTTGCCTCTGTGAATTGGAACATCTGAGGTCGTAGTGGCTGGTAGTTGGATTTGATGAAATCAATCCTCTCCTTCTCCATGTTCTTTGTTCTGATCAGTCTCTTCTTCTGTTGTTCGTGGGAGAGTGTGTGCAGTTCTTCGGGTGTTAATTTTCCAAGGGCTTCCTGTGTCGCTGAGTGTGGATCATACTTTGCATTTACCTCAGAGTAACTGTCCATCTCGTCTAATTCTTCTTCAGATAGAACAAGGTAACTGGCACGAGTGCGAAGTAGATTAAAGTCTGAGATCTCGGTGGCGTCATCGTTCTTCTCTACCACTATGGGATTGATTATCTGAAATAATCTTTGTAGGTTGTCTTTGGTGACCAACTGTTTACCAAGTCTGGATGATTTAATACTACTCCATAACGGTGTAGAGATGACGGTACCTGATGCTACCACAGCCAATTGATTCCAAGTAGATGTATTCCATCAGCGTGCTTCGTTTGTCTCGTGGTGTTTGCTTCGGTTTGGAGTTTGAGAATACAAGCGAGAGAAATTGACGGAAAACTCCGGTAAGTCAATCTTGAACCTTATGAACATCTAACCAAGGATTTCCTTCTATACTGGGGTTATAGTTGCGACCAACTCTCATCGCTGCCAAGCAGAGAGGGAATAACGAGGACCTGTTTATGATCATCTCGAACCAACAACATGATTACAAAATGGTGTGGGAGGATACAAAAAGACTTCGCAGGAATAAAGTTGAATCAATTCGATCATCTCATGAGCCAGTGTCGGACAGATCCACGAAATCATTTTACGACTGATGTAATGTGATCTCTTCAAAGCGGAGCAACCCGTGTGTGATTTAATATTGGCGCGAACTCCCATAGTGTAATGTTAGTAGTCTCGACAACGTCAGTAATATATAGAGGAGCCCATTCCCTGGGAGGCTCGATGTGGAATTCAATACGGAACACCTGCTCCACACCTATCATCCCAGTTTAGGAGCTAACTTGATCTCGTCTTGCATCAAATAGAGACAGCTACGTTCGTGTGCGGTGCCTAGAGATGCCAACGATGACAGGAAAAGGTTTGGATCGTGGGACGGAAACGAAGCACGTGACCGAAGCCCAGCCGAGGCAGGACATCATTCGAAAAGAAACACACCTACGAACAACACACTAGCAACTACTACCAACTACTCTACGACGATGAGACGTGCAATCACTTTGCTACTTCTCGCCCTCTCGACCACCGCTGTGTGGGCCGACACATGCCAGACGGGCTATTCTTGGTGCTCTGGCGTCAACACTTGCTACAATCCCTCTCAGTACAGCTGTAACGCTGACCAGTATCACGGACAGAACCGTCTCTGTGCCATCGGAACAGCCTCTTGCAACGACGTCTGCATTGCATCTTGCGCTTACCAGTGCGGAACTGACGGCTCGGTGAGTCCACCTCGTGCAGAGAATGAGAGAAACATCGACTGATGCATGCTCAGTATGCTGCCAAGATCGAACGTACCTGTGCTTCTCCTCCATCTTGTGTGACCGACTACATGATGGCTTGTGGCGACGCATGTTACGACAGCAGCAAGTTCTGCTGCGTCTCTGGCCAGCCTCAAGACATCAGCACCTGCCCTCAGCCCACTTCTACTGTCACTGACACGACTTGCAAGAGCCCCTTCGGTCTTTACAACGTTCGCTCTCTGCTTGGTGGTCAGCTTCGCATTAACGCTGCAAAGAGCGCCACCGCTGCTGTGAACTTCACTCTGTCTGCAGGATCTCTCTTCGATCAGAAGGGTCAGCAGTGCTACATCTCTACCAATGGCCAGCTGATGTGGAGTTCCGTCCCTCTCTCCAACACTGCCAACGGTGCTGTCAACACTGTTACCAACACTATCTTCGGTATCTCTGGCGACTACCTCAGCCACAACGGCAGCCTCCTGTGGTACGCCTGCTCTGCACCAACTGGTGGCTCCAACTTGTTCATCAACAAGGTCAACGGTCTGGCTTGCTCTGCTAACTACTTGTACGCCACTCTCACTGGCCCTACTGTGCCCGCTCTGTCCAACATCGTCGGTTCAGCATTGAACGTCACCAAGGTCGTCACTTCCATTTTACCATCGACCCCCAGCTCTCCTGCAGCGACTACTTACATTCCTGCTACCAGCTCTATCCCTCTCGTCACAGCTCCCTGCGTTCTCGGAGGCCCATCTATCCCCGTTCCCTTCTGCTACTACTCCTTCGACAACGGCATCCTGAACGGTCTGCTGAAGGATGACAGTGGAAACGGTAAAGTTGCCACTGTGCTTGGCTTGCCCAGCGTCATCATCTTGGGAAAGACGAAGCAGGCACTCGGCTTCAACTCTACTTCTGGCTTCCAGGGTCTGAGAATGGATCAGACTGCTGGTCTTGACAGTGCTTTCTCTATCGCCTCTTGGCTGAAGGTGAGTTCTCATTCTTCCTTTTGTCTCGTAGACATCGCTGAGAGTGAACAGCTTCAAGCCAGCAACAAAGTGATGAAGATTGTGTCCACAAAGAAGGGTCTGTTCTCTCAACTTACCGGCTGGGAACTCTCTCTCAACCCCGTCTCAAAGACATGCACCTTCACCTCTGGCTTCTCTAGTGTCTCCTGGAACACCAACATCCCCATCGACACATGGTTCCACTTGGCTTTCACTGCAGAGAAGAGCGGCAAGGTCATTCTGTACATCAACGGCGTTGCTGGCGCCACTCAGAACATCGTGTTGTCCAAAGTCACTGGCCCTCTCTACATCGCCGCCGACAAGACTATCAGCAACTTCAAGGGAGCTCTGGACGACTTCCTGATGTTCACTCAATCTCTCTCTGCCCAGCAGATCCTCTCGATCATCAGCAACAGATGCTTCACCTCTACCTCTGCACCTGCAATGGCCTCTCAGCCTTCCACTTACAACCCATCCTCCGATGTGGTCACTTCTGACACTCCCATCTCAACAACCGATGTGGCACCTTTTGATACAACGACCGATTACACACCCTCGTCCACTCCTACCTCATCCTCCTATGTCACACCCTCGTCTACCACGGCTAGCGGCAAGAAGTGTGGCTTGCCCTGGCTCTACTGGTCTTTCGACAAGATCAAGCTAGGAAAATGTACCGATGACTCTGGCCATGGCCGTCACGGCGCCTTCTCCACTGACATCTCTCTGGTCACCGGTAAACTGAGACAGGCCTTGAACTGGAAGAGTGGTAACCGTCTCTCCATCACTCTGCCTCAGTTCGATCTGAACAACGCCTTTACCATCGCCACCTGGTTGCGCCTGGACGCTATCGGAGGAAAGAACGTCATCGCATCGACCAAGGCTCTTCTCAGTGGCTGGGAACTCACCTTCGATGGCAACACCAAACAGATCACCTTCCAATCGTCCCAGGGCAGCTCTGTCAGTTGGAACGCTAGCTCTCTTCGCGTTGGCGTGTGGTCTCACCTGGCCATTGCCGTCAGTGCCGATCGTGTCGAACTCTACTTGGACGGCATCTCCTGCGGCGTCAAGTCCATCACTGCCCTCGTCCAGAGCGTCGTCGGTCTCAACGTGGGAGGAAAGCTGTCTGCCGACCCTCTTAGCGGTACTCTCGACGAGTTCCTCGTCTTCGCTCGCACTCTCGTCAAGGAGGAGATCATCGATGCCAAAGACAAGTACCTCACCGGAGCGATCGTACCTGCCACCAACTGGAGCAAGCAGACAGACTCTTACGACTGGGGAAGCGGCTGGGAGCTCGCGAAGATCCTTTCCAACGTCAACTTGAACAGAGTGCAGAACTGGTGGATCTTTTAAAGGCTTTTCTTCTCTGGCGAATCTGCTAGGAAGCACAATACATATGTCATATATATACAAGGGTGTTCTTCTTTCATAGCTTGTACCGAGAATGAGAGAACGTCGTTCATGTTATTATAGACATCAGACGGTTTGACCTGATCGCGGGTAGTGGTATTTCGCTGAACAAAAATTTGGGCAGACTTGGCCCAAAATTTTTGGGCGCAACTTTCAGTTTGTGCTGGTCACATAAATTACCACAGAACAACCACCATGCACGATCTCTTCACCATATCAGAGAGACAATGCGACTCACCGAAGAATGATGGCGACGGCGCAGATCCCGCTTACGAAGCCACAGTGCAAACTGAACACAATGACGCCTCTACTGTGACGGTCGAACTCGTAGAGGATCTCCCTTCGACACAGTCTATCATCACCATTACCTCTCCGCCTTCCGAAGCCTCATCAACATCCTCTATCGATTCAGGCCCAGCGTCCGCGAACATTTTCACGGTCGACGTGCCGCAGTCTCAGACGGCCTTCAGTTTTCCGTCACTGCCCCCTACTCTTCCCAGGGCTATTTCGGCAAGTAGCATCGCCACTATGGCTCTAGAAAGTACCCAAGATGCTAATGCTACACCGTCTCGTGTCAATTCATCAGCAGCGAATTCCCTCCCTCCCACCACTCCGATGAAGAACCACAACTTGACTCCAATTACATCTCCAACACGGAATCCCGGTCCCATTCGACAGAAGAGGCTTACTTTGACTGGGGCAGGTGAGTCAGGCTTAGGCAAGACCACCTTTATGGGTAGTCTTCTTGTTGATGGGCAAGGAAAGACCTGTCCTGCAGACGGAGAGACGAAAGAACTCAAGAGACGTGTGTTTGGTGAGGAAGATACGTGAGATGACTTTTTCACGCGAACAACAGAAGCAAAGATGGACCCTGATTGTGGAGCTGGAACGTGGACGATCGAGACCTTGGACAACCGCGGTTACACGGGAGATGTTTATCAGTGAGGAACACATCTCAACCATCATCTCATCTTCTATAGAATGTCGACCGTCGAATACAACATCATCGAAGAATACGGAAACTCCTCCAAAGGAGCCGACCTCTGTTTCTACTTCATCGCCCCTCAACGCATCAAAGAGATCGACTTTTACTTCATCAAGAGACTCTCTCGTCTCATCACTGTTGTCGTATTGGTGGGCAAGAGTGACTGCATGAACCAGAAAGAGAGAAGAGAATTCGAGCAGTTGGTGAGACGCTCACGGGATAGAGAACAGGACTCATCATGTGTAGGTGGAGCAGAAGCTTTGTGACGAACGCATCGACGTCTTCACCACCGAAGTGGACGGAGGGAAGATGAAGAGTGTCTTCTTTGCCGTGGGCGCCGAGACATCTGATAATGGACAGCCCACCGGGAGAAAATACGACTGGGGCACCGCTGAACCAGAGGAACATAGTGATGTGAGACCCACATTGCAATCTGGGGTTGAATGGTGATAGGTTGGAATCTTACGTACCGCGATATTGAAGGACCGTTACAAATGGATGAAAGAGAGAAAAACGAATTTCAGAAAGAAGATCAACAGTCAATTCAAGTTGATTCGAGCCGCTCAACAGTTTCACCGAAAACATCACAGTGTCATAACCAAGCTGTCCTGGGTGAGATTTCATCCGACAATGCCACATCATCTGCGACATTGGTGACTGAACCCCTTCAGTTTCTTCTCTTCCTCGTCGTCGCGTGTATCGCCGCCTTCACCACTCATAAGTGGATGGTCTACGCTTGGGAGTCACACAAGGAAGCACTGCATATGGACGAGATGCAAAACATCCGCATACGGTCTGCCGTCATGCAGGACGACATGAGAAGAAGACAAGCCGAGATGGAGAGAGAGTTCGATCTGAAGAAGCAACTGTTGGGCGAAAAAGCTTGCGACTCAGCCACGGTAGAGATCACTCGATTGGAAGGTCTCCTGAGTCAAGAGAAGGCGTCGAGAGGGCAAGTGATGAAGGATTACGTCAAGTCCAGGGACGCTCACGATGCACTGATGAGAGACTATGAGAGCATGTTTGTGACCAACTTGGTGGCCATTGGGATCGGATTGTTCGCCTTTGTAGTGTGGAGCCTGTGGAAGAAGAGGAACAACGAATAAACCTTATATGATGTATTCTGGAAGGATATGCGAGAGGACGGAGCGCTCGTCATCGTGTGGCTGAGTGGAGGCTGTACATCCAGCGAAGATTAACCTATTAATGAGTGATCATCACAGGCGTCTTCGTCACCATTCCTATTCACCACACTCAAGTCTTATATAGCCAATGACAAAGGGGACATCACCTCTGCAAGAAAGATTGAGATACAGTAGCTCAGCCTCAACCTCTTTGTTACATGTCCTCCAATCATGAGACAGTCTGTCGTGTGACACATTCATCGGAAAAAAGGATGTTACCAGCGAAGGAAAAAAGGGAAAATGATGACATGCGGAAACGCCCAGTGATCAATATTCGGAGGTCAACATCCTCCGCTGCCAGTCTGGCCACCTCGTTTGTACAATTCCGGTGCTTCACCATGGTAACCGGCACCTAAAATAGATCAGAGGACCATTGACCTTCACAGGTGGGTCAATCGGACTTGCAAAATTCCGGTGGTGGGTCGTGGAAGTTGGACTTGAGCTTGTACTGGGACTACGGCTCGGACTGGTCTGGTTCGAAACCAAAGAATAAGAATAACGCGGACCGCTGATCTGCAGTACAGTTCATTTTATAGATTCTGATCAGAGTATGCGTTTATGCACTGGAAGAAGATAGCATGATTCACACTCCTGAAGATCGAGTGATCAGTTCGGGTCGAAAGGGGCTCGTGGGCTGTGTCCTCTCTGTAATGACCATCACCTCGGCGCTGTATTACAAGATAAAAAATTCTAATCAGACGCAATTCATTCGCGCCAGCCTTTGCATCACATCCTTTTATTTGAGATGCTCGGTGGTCCTCTTTCGAATAGCCTCGACATCATCGTTATCCTCCTGCGCGTACTCCATCACCAGATGTCTTCCGTACAAGTGAGTCTGGGCCAGGGCTTCCTTTGCATTCTCCGCCTCTTTCTTCGTGGTGAACTCCACGAAAGCGAAACCTCTCGTCTTGTTGCTCATCTGCTTGGGCAGTCTCACGCTCTTCACTTGGCCGAACGGTTTGAACAGCTCGGTCAGATCCTTCTTCTTCACTTCGAAGGCAACGTTCTTGATGATCAGCTTGGTCGATGACGTGAAGGCCTCTCCTCTCTTTCTCTTGTTGTCCTCCTTTCCCCCCCTTCCTTCTCTCTCGGAGAACTGCAGCTGGATGACGTGACCGTCCAAATAGCTACCCTGCAACGTGTCACACGCCATTCGATCGTAAGGACTCACCTGCAACTTTCTCATCGCGATGAGAGCCGCCTCGGGCGTCGTCATCTCTACGAAACCGAAACCCATGGACAGCTGCACTCCCTTCTTCATGTCCTTCTTCTTTGCCACCGTTGCACTTCGAACCTACTCCACGTCACTCTCCCCTCCTCTCCTCTCTCTCACCTGTCCCACGGACTCGAACGACTTCCTCAGCACTTCGTCCGTCGTCGTAAAGTTTAAGTTCTTCACGAAGATGGTCGTGCCCTTCAACGGGGCCTCCTCTGCCTCCAACGTCTTCTCGACCAACCTCTTCGTCTCTTCCTTCTCGTTGGCCTCCTTGTTCTCCTCCACCTGCGTTTCCTCTTTCACTCTTACGATGGGCTCGGCCGGGCGATCGAAGATATTGACGGGTGCCCATTCCAGGTAGATGGGTACAGATTTGAAGAGTTTGTAGGCGAGACTGCGGAAGGCCTTCTTTGCATCGTTCACGTTGACGAATTCGACGATGGCGATGGTTCTCACGGGGGGTAGGATGACCTGACGTGGTCGGTGTGGGGGAGATCGAATGGACTCACCCTCGTCATGATACCAAAGGGGCCGAACAAGTGGTGGAGGTCTTGTATTTCTGTCTCGTGAGGTATGTTCTTCACGATCATCGCTGTCTCACTGCGAGCAATCTACGATCATCAGACCATGCTGACAGCCACTGTAGTGTCTTCACCTTCTTGTCTCCTTGGTTACCCAGCTGTTCGAGGTCGACGCCTTCGTCTACGAGTGCCTTCTTTGTGTCATTGATGATCTGCGTCTCTGCCAATGCCAATCGAACGGCCAAGTTGTCGTTTGATTCACGATCGAGCACTTGTGATTTCGTCACTCCAAATTTCGTTGCGATGGCCTGTGCGATGGCATCACTCTGTTCTCTCTTCAGTAAGATGCAGAAGGAGAAACTTCTCACGTTCATGAAGAGAGAGTTCCAATTGTGAGAGCTACCGGCGGTCTCCTTCCTCTCCTTCTCCTTCTTCTTCTTGAAGCTGCTCTCTTCTTCCTTGTCTTCGGCCTCGTATTTCATCTTGGCGGGTAAGAGGTGGACGAGTCTACCCTGCACGATGGTGCCGTCTAATGTTGTGATGGCTCTCATCGCGCTGGTTGCACTCTCGAATTTAACGAAACCGATTCCGATGGTGGCGTTCGTCTTCTTATCGGTCGGCATGTGAACTTCAGTGATGGTGCCGAACCTGATGATGTATTCAATGGTGGATCGCACGGCATCGTCTCACTTTTCGAGGAGAGTCTTTAGATCCTCTGGTTGGGTCATGAAGGAGAGGTTTCGAATGAATATCCTGCATGGATCTTCCACCTTGTTTCGTCATTCATTTTGATTGAATCATTTGGTGCGTTCTATCACGTGATGAAACTCACGTCTTCTCTTCTCACGAAGGGTTTCTTCTTCTCTTCTTTCACTTCCGTCTTCACTTGGACCTTCTCTCCCTTCTTCTCCTTGTCTCCTCTCTTCTCCTTGTCTCCTTTCTTCTCCTTGTCTCCCTTCTCCTTCTTGACTCCCTCTCCTCCTTCTGTCTTTCTCTTCTTCGAGGCTGGCTCTACTTCTTCCTACATTCCTCCGTCACGACACTTTCACCTCTCCCTCTCACCTCATCATGAGCTTCTCCTTCATCATCACTGTCCCCTCCTGTCATCTTTGACCTAAGATAATCCATGTCGGACATTGTCTCATCGTTCGCCGCCTTCTCCGTGTCGTCTCCCTTCGGTTCTGCTTCTCTCATCTCTTCGTACTCATCGTCTGATCCTTCTTTCTCTGTCGTTCCTTTCTTGTCTCCTGTGGAAAAATGAATCTCTCGATGTGGATGTAGGGTGTCATCTGTGATGCGTGTGGATGGATGATTAGAGGGAGTGGATGTGAGTATGTTGCTCACCGTTCTGTATGTCTACGTCCATTCCTGTGTCCGCCCATTTCTTCTGTGCCTTCTTCTTCTGGCTCACCTTCATGAACAATTCCTTCTCTTCGTCTTCCTTCTTCTTCTCATCGATTTCCTGCAAGAACTTCTTCTTCTTCTGTGTGGTCTTTAGCTCATCGAGGTGACGAGTCTTATTTTCACCTCTTCTTTACTCAACCCTGTCGTGTCATCCTTCTTGCTCTCTTCTTTTCGCTGAGTCTTCTTATTTCCTCCCTGCGTCTGCTGTATCTTTTCGAATTTTGAACTTCCTTCACTGTATCGACTCCATGGTCTGCTGAGTGTGTCATCTCCGACCTACATTAGATGTGTCAGAACGTCCATAGTCATTTCGATGAGCTCTTGTGACGTATCGATGATCCTCACAGCTCTGGCGGGCTCGACTATGATTTTGGATGTATCTAAGAAAGTGTTGTTGAAATATTTGATGGCTTGTTCGACTGCCTCTGGAGAAGTATAACCGATGAATCCCATCTGTCTCGATTTCCCATCCCTTGATTTGTCAATGTGATGTGATGATCGTGATCTGATCGGTATCTCACTTGGTCTTTAAGATTTTCACATCCGTCACCTCTCCTCTGGCAGCGAAGTGGTTCCTCAATCGCTGTTCAGTGACATGCTTGGGGAGTTGTTTTATACATATACGAGTCGCCCTGTATTTATCAGTAAGTATACCGATAGAGAATGTGATGTCCTCACATGTTTGATGGATCAGGCAAGATGAGGAGCCTTTCTCAGAATTTGAAAGCATTGTAGATGCTGCTCTCGGAATAAAATCGGAAAGGATTCTGTTCGAAATTTACGAATCGAGCCACATGAGGTCCTCACACAATAAACTTGTTCCCCACTGCAGTGATATCACTTCTAACACCAAAGGATACATACACTAGTGTCTCTGTATAGAAGTCATGACGCAAGAAATTACGACACGGCCCTTGGTGCGGCTGACAGGTAGAACGCTCAGTGAACGGCTGATTGTCAGCAGAGGGAGCACTGAGGAGGTGTGTACGACGTACCAGAGCCAGCAGACAGAGCTTGGATATAGAGAAAGGCCCAACCAGCCATTAGAGTCACTTTTGGTATTTTGATAGGTGACACTCGACGATCTGATTTGCTGTGATTCTGCAGCATATTCTCCATTCATCACGCATCTATCCACCCAACCGTGAAGACACAAGAGAGGAGAGGATTAGTGGATAGAAGAGAGATAGAGGAACAGAATGGTTCCTAGACTTTGAAGAGGGAGGAGTGGAGATCCCAAATAAAAAATGGAAATCCCAGGAAGAGAGAAAGGGAACACCCGAGTTCTTCATTTAAAGCTAGCACGGCCAGTTCTTCACTTTCCGCAGCACACAAAGCGAACAACCGACCCATCTATAGAATGCCTTCTGACGGAGCTGAAACCTCACCGATCACAGTCGAATCACAAGCTCTGAACAGAGTCCTGGCCTACTCAGCCGTGAAAGGAGCCATCGATAACGCAAAGACGTACTATTCTGCAGCCAAGGACTACTCTCCTGTTGTCAAATCTTTCTCTGATTCCATCGAAGTCAGATTGGGAGAGACAGCTCGCATCGTAGCCCCCACCGTCCAAAAGGTATTTTCACATCTCCCTTCTTCTTCCTTTCACATCTCGTACATCTTTATGATCGATCGTTGGTGTATCGTTCTGAGATGCGTAAGTGAAAATATTGACAAAAAAGCATAGGTACAACCTCTTCTGAACACCGCCGACTCTTTCGCCGTCCGTCAATTAGACAACGCCGAGAAGTTCGCAGAGACTCTGTCCACCTCCTCCAAGGCCGTTCATGATCGCGTCTCTGACGTGGCAACACGCTCCGTTCAGACACTAGAGAACACCGTCATCCCCAGCCTGGACTCTTACCTTCAAAAGTCTCCCCTCTCTCTTCCCATCAATCTCGCCCTCCAATACTCCGAGCAGGTGTGATTCGGCTCAGGTCGGTGACGATGATTAAATTCGATGACAGGTCGTCGATCGTGTTCTGCCCGAAGAGAAGACGGAAACCTCGCAGAGAAAGGAGGGACCCCTCTACAGAGCGGGTCACCTCACCTCCAGAGTCGGCAGCGGCCTCCAGACCAAATACTCGGACATCAGAAGAGACGCCCCCCATTACGCTCACGATCTCCTCCGATCGGCACGCGGTCACATCGAGACCGGCCTCGCCACGACAAACACACTCATCTCCGACCCTTCTAAAGTCTCCGCCGCAGTCAGCCATCAGACCAAGCATGCACTCGATCAACTCGTCGGGGCCCTCCACATCTTGTCCGCTCACATTCCAGAAGAATACAAGAACCGAACGATCAGCGTTCTGAAGGAGCTGAGAGACAGAGAAGAAGTTGCCAACTTGCAAAAGACTTTGAGAAGCAACGCAGAGAGACTGCAGCACGCTTCGGAGCAACTGTCGTCTTACATCAAGAGCAACGAGAGACTGCCATCGCAGCTGTCCAAAGGTGAGAGATGGAAGATGAAGGTGGAGATGATGACACGATCGCAGTGACGGACGCACTGACTTCCGTATTGGAGAGCCTTCTGTCCCACACAGAAAAATCCACGACACAATAAACGATATTTATCCGAAGAGCGTATTCAATCGAGCCTCCATCTGATGTCCGTCGCATCATGATGGATCACGTTCACATAGACGTTCGAGGTAAGATTCGATCGGAAAATTGAGAAATTAACTCTCTGTATCGATTCTGCGTCTGAAAGAGGAGGCTGTGCTCCCCTCTCAAAGGAGAAGAAAGAGCGTGTTCCTTGTTGGGTAGAGGCATTGAAGCCTGTAACAAGAATCAATGACGCGAATGGGACGAAACTTCTCACGTCTCTCTTCATCTCGTTCTGTTTGTTCGTGTTGAGCTGGTGCTTGTATTGTGAGGCGGGGAGACGAAACACTCGCAGAATGTTCTCTTCCAAGTTCTCTTCTCTTGCATTGATCCACATCCATTGTTCCCAACCTCGATGTCTCATCTGCATCTCTCGAAGCTTCCACCTATCATCGTCACCTCATCATCATCGATCATCATCATCGATCGTCATCATTATCGATCATCCATCATCGTCATCACGATCAAGAACGAGAGAAGGAAGACGGCTCACTCTTCGTTCGCCTTGTACCACGTGACGAAGCTACGGAGGTCTTCGAAAGTGCGTGGACTGTTGATAAACTGTATGGCCCTCTCGTACGTGTCTCTCACGGGAAACTCCACGTACATCGTTCCGCTCTGTCTGTAGATCTACCCTACGTCAGGCGAGAAACTGAATCGACTCACGGCTGTCAGCTCTTCCAATAGTCCGTCTCTGAATCTCTGTTCGCATCGAATGTGAGTGTACTGAGTCAGGTCGTTCGGTGACAAGTGTAGGATGACTCCTCTGAAGAGGTCTCCTTCGCCTGGTGAACGCGTCGGTGTGGAGATGGGAAGATGAGATGATCGTCACACCTTTCGATGGAGGAGTGATTTGTTTGTTCGACAGCAGTCGAACCATACGATCTATGTCACCTCTTCCTCCCCTCAGCGTGAATTGATTGTCTATCTCTCTAACCTCTTTCAACCTGCAGATGGTTGGATGTGAGATGGTGATGACGGACCCTCACATCTCTTCGATTCCTTTCATATGGATTGTCGAATCCACATAGTGTCTGATTTGGGCGAGTGCTGTTTTAGACATCTTCGCTTGCATGCACTGAGATGGTCACCGATGGATGTCTCACGCACAAACCTCAGCTTCGAACGCTTCCTTGTTCCACTCGTTCGCGATGGCTCTAGACATTTCGCCCACGAACAGAGGTACTCTATCTCTTTCAAAGATGTCCTGTCAATGTCAACATCATTCATGCTCATCGCACCCAACCTTGATCTTCAGACGTATATGACCATAATATCTGTCCCACTGAAATGGTTTGGAAGGCTCTACATAGCTGAAATGTGCGCCATCTTCCTTCATTCCTGGGGGCAGATCGGCGGCGATCTCCACGCCTTTATAACAGAGTGATATATCTGCGTTCACAATCTAAATACTTTTCAGTTCAAGTCTTAACAGGAACAAGCTTCGAATGATGCAGCATTGACACACCTCAGCATTTAAAGAAGGAGCTATATTCCGTGCAATCAATAGATTGTGATATTTTGCTGGACCATGCAGAGCCAAAATCTTTTTCTTTGTATCTGAGGAAGGTACTGCAGATTGACTTGCCAAGCGTCGACTCTGAAATCGATGTATCAGTTTCAAACGTGTCCCTGCTCTTGCAAATGACATCTTGTGTGTGATGATTGTGATGATGCGATGTGATGTGACCCGATTTGTTAATCAAAATCGATGCAAGTGACAGCAGCATTCAAGTGGTTCCTTCGAGTCGACCAATGGTCACCCGACGCTCAGGAATGGGACCAGTGTTTGCACAAGATCGGTCCTCACGAAGCACAGAGGATCTCAAAGTAGAGGTAGAACAGTGCTCACTCTCTGAACGACATTGTAGATTTAGAAGGCCGACACCAGATCACAGCTATCTGGTTGGCAGAGAGAACAAAGATGCAAAGAGCTCCACCATCGGCAGGCTTTGTATCGAATCCTTCATCAGCCTTTTGAACATTCCCTCTGCAAAACTAAAACGATCGAGATCGGGAAGACCTTACATCGTGAGTGTCTTCACGTGTAAAAGATGTCTGAAATGCAAGGAGGAAGGACACGAATACGCACAATTCAACGTATCACACGATGGAAACTACGTTGTATTTGTCGCTGCGTGTGATGCTGGTCCATTGGGTTGCGATGTGATGAATTGCAGACCACCCCATTGTCAGAGCGATCGAGACATTGCCCTCTTCATCGAAGACATGAAGGACAATCTATCGAGGGAAGAACATAAGATCATCCGCTCGATGCCAGGTGAGAACGACTGTGAGACGTACCAGCTGACATGCATGTTGATGTGAGCTCTCAATCTGATCTATTCTTCTGTGTGTGGACGTTAAAAGAAGGTAAAACCGAACGAAAGTGAAGAGGGGTGATGAACACAGCATACATCAAAGCACTCGGCGTAGGATTAGAACTCGAACTGAGCAGAATATCTTTCGTTTTGGATGAGACATACACACGAAGAGAGCACGTAGGACACCCAAAGGTAAAGTCGATGATGAGACCATTTGTGGCTGATGGAAGATGAGATGTGTGTCGATGGGAAGGCGGATGAGGAGTGGAAGTTTGAAATCGAATGGTTGGATGAATCAACGATCGTCTCTGTGTGTCAGAAGAAGCCATTTCATGAGAGACTGAAATACAAGGAAATGACAATCAAAGGAGGAGAAATAAAGAACAAAGGCAATTGAATGTCTAAGACATGAAAAGACAAGACAAAGAGAGGAAGAGACAAAGAGATGAAGAAGAGTATGAGAATGTATTACAGAGTAATGACCATGACGCTGATGTTGTCGGTACTTCCCTTCTTCAGAGCGTGCTGAACGAGCTTCTCGCTCAAGGCCTTCTCATCACCCTCCTGATGAACGAAATCCACCACCTCCTGATCCGAAGCAACGTCCCACAGCTGCTCATGCTCAGTCATCACCTCTTCTCTTCTTCTCACCCCGTCGCAAGCCAAGACCAAGTGAGTGTCTTGTGCTGTGATCTCGGTCGTCTGGATGTATGGCTCGCCGGTCACGTATTCTTTCATGGGTGTGTCACCCAACGATCTCGTTACGGCTAAGACTCCTGCGCTGGGATGAGTCGTGATGCATGGGAGATCGAAGGTGTGATGATCGTCTCATTATTTCTTTTCGTGGAGAAGATGTTTCGTCTTTCGTATTCTATCGGGTGATGTCTGTGTGTCTCGCGATGGAGATGTCTTAATCGTGGAGATGCCATGAGAGATGTTCTGCGATGGTCTCACGCACCGTTGACTCGGTTGAGGATGATGAAGCCACCGACCGATTTGATTCTCTGAGATTCACCCTCATCGTTCGTCTTGTGATCGTGAGACATCCTCTCTGCCTTTCCTCCTCTGGAAAGGACAGCTCTGGCGTCTCCTGCATTGGCTACGTACAACATTTTCTTCTCTCCCTCTTTGACGATGAGAGCGGAGACAGCAGTGGTTCCAGCGGCCACCTTCTTCTCTCCGATCTGTTTGTCGGTTAACAGGTAAGCTTGTTTCAAGGCCTCGGAGTAGTCGTCGCCCTTGGTTAGCTCTTCTTCGAGGACCTTCTGGGTTTAATTGGGGATATGCATTTCGGTCTCACCTGATGGAGGTGGTTGGCGGTGTAGATAACGGCCTCGGTTCCACCTGTGGATGTTATTTCTCCTCTCGTGAACGATGTGGGATGTAGGGGATGGAAAAATGGGGTGAGACCTACCGTGACCATCATAGATGGCAAAATAACCTTGTTCTGCCTTTCCCTCTAATTGATCTACGATAACGTGGGCGTCCTAAAAAAACATTACTTCACATCCAAATCCATTCTTGTATAATGCACCTCCATAGATTTTCTGAACCGTAGATTCTCGTCCCAACTGACTGAAACGCTTTTGACGGACGAACATTGGAAGAAATGACTTGTCTCTTGTGGTAAATGACCCGGGGTTGCAATCTCTGTGAGTCCCGCACGAGTCTTCTGTTCGACTTTCCCTTCGGTAGGTTTCTCTTCCTTCTCTTTCACTGCGTCGGCTGCATTTTGTTCCGCATGCTGCTCTGTGGCTTGCTCGGTCGTGTTCGATCTCTCTTCGTGTACTACTGGATCACCACCCTCAGTTGCCATGCTGTCTTTTGGTTGGTGTCTGATGGAGATGTTTTTTCTTCTCTCTCCCTGGGACATTTTATTCTTCATTTATTTACTTTTCCTCTCTGAGAGAGAAAAGAGGAACATTTTCACATGTGAGCCCAATCAGATAGCTCTCCTCTGTTGCGCAGTGCGTCTGTTGGAATGTTCTTATGCTCGTCTTCTCACGCGAACACGTTCACACGATCTTGTTGGACTATATTTAGCGAGTTTCGTGGAATACACAAACAAACGCGGCCGATGAAGGGTCTTCGTCTCAGAAAAGAACACAATCCAGTTACAGAACTGAATGAAGATGAATATGAAGCTACCGCCTATTCTTTAGAGAGTGAGAGCTTCTTTCCGATCGATCTGTGAAATCAGACGGTTCCCTCTCGATTGCTCGGGGTGACGCTCTCGCAGAGATTCATCTGGATGAGGATGAAGAACAAATGCTCGAATATGAAGAGGTGGACGTTGGTAGTGATTCAGATGAGGAGGAAGAGGAGTCTTTTGAGAAGACACTCAACATTCTGCGAAAGAGTGCTCAGACTTCACCGAACGGTAGGTCCGCCGTACGCGTTCAACCTGATTCAGAATCAGAAGAGCCGGAGGAGAGTAAAGAAGAGCCGGAGAGGAAGACTCAAATCCCTCAGCCATACGTGGAAAGACTGCCAGAGGTGAGAAAGTGATGAGGGAATCGATATTTAGCCTGAATGAAAGGTGGTCGATGACTTCTTCCGTAACTTTTTGATTCGCACTGGGCTGCATCGCACATTGGAGGTGTTTCAGACGGAGTGGTACGAAGCCGTGCAGAAGGGAGATCTGAGAGAGGAAGACATTGGGACAGTTCCAAACATCTATTTATTGAACAAAGATTTGAGCAACAGACAGAATCAGTCGGTGAAAGAGATAGACAAGTGGAAGAATAACACAGGGTGCGATCCTCTCTATCGTACATCAGCTGAAGTTAGTTTAAGGAAACTGCAAGAGACCATCAACAAACTGAAGAAAGAGAGAGACTTTCACAGGATGCACCACAAACGAGTGGGCCAAGAGAAGAACAAACTCTTAACCGAAGCGAAAGACTTGAAACAGAAACTGTCCCATTACAGAAGCCTGTACGAAGAAGAGAAGCGACGAGCGGACACCACGAGAAAAGAGAAGGTCCTCTTACAAATCGAAAAGGACAATCTGACCCGAAAGGTGAACAACCTCGATCAACTCTCGCTCATCTCATCAGCTGTCCGATTTCAACGGAGAATCAACCAACGAGAGCGTACGCACTTACCCTCAGAAAGATTCAGTACCGTCTCGTAACACGACCTTCAACGGCTCGACTCTGAATTCCACGAAGAAGAGCAACTTGAACACGACGAAGGTCACGACTGGGTCAATGAGTGGCAACACGCAGAATCTCATCGGTATACCCTCAGAATCACGTCCGAATCCGTGGACCGACTTGGAAGTGCCACCCATGAAGATGATGAAGCACGCCGTTGCGAAAGTGATCAAGGCACACGACAGTCCCATCTCAGCGTGAGTTTGGGAGAGAAAGAGACACGCTGAGGCATGCAGGTTGGTAGTCCATCCTACGAGACCATTGGTCGTCACGGGATCAGATGATCGGACGTGGAAGATGTGGGCACTGGGATCTGATCAGTCCATCATGCAAGCAGAGGGACACCGAAGTTGGATCTCTGATGCTGATTTCCATCCGCAGTAAGTGCACGTCTCACCTGTATTGTGTCCATCGTGCTGAAATATGCAGGGGATCCCACCTCGTGACATCGTCTGGTGACTGCACTCTGAAGATCTGGGACCTCAAGCAGGGAGTCTGCAGCATGACGCTGACGGATCACAACCAAGCCGTCTGGAGCTGTGCCTTCCACGATCTAGGAGATTATGTCATCAGCGCATCGATGGACAAGACGTGCAAGCTGTTTGACATCCACGCACAAAAGTGCAGACAGACTCTGAGAGGTCATGTTGACTCGGTCAACTGCGTGACGTTCCAGCCTTTCTCAAACAATGTAGCCACAGGTTCTGGGGATAAGACAGTCTCGCTGTGGGATATTCGAACAGGTCACCCATCACCTCCACCATCGACGCTGATCCTCCATCAGGTATCTGTCATCAGACGTTCTACGGGAGAAACAGTTCGGTCAACTACGTGTCCTTCAATCATCGAGGGGACAACATCGTCACGACCGATGCCGATGGAGTTGTCAAGGTCTTTGATGTCCGCACCGTGACAGAGAGGATATCCATACAGGCAGGACCATCACCTGCAAACAAGGCCGTCTTCGATCGAAGTGGAACACACGTAATCATCCCCAGCGACGATCACAACATCAAGATGTGAGAGACGATACGAGAGATGATGTTGATGGGATGCAGCTTCAACTTGGTGGATGGAACTCGATACGAATTGAAGGGTCATGATGGGGCCGTTCAGGCTATCGGTTGGGATGTGCAAGGGGATGTGATGATATCAGTCGGTGCCGATGGCTGTCTGCGATCATGGTCTGCATAATACACTGTACACCCTTGTCGTCCTCGTCAATACATAGAGCCTAGAAGAGAGATGATGTAATGCATTATCGTGAATTTTTTATGCAACTCTATGTAAACGAGATAGGCCCATAGATTAAGACAGCTTCTTGGTGGAGAGGATGAGTCCGACAATGAGACCGTAGAGGGCAAGAGCCTCAGCGAAAATGAGAATGAGAATCATTCCGACGAAAAGTCTGGGCTGCTGGGCGGTGGCGCGGACACCAGCATCACCGACGATTCCAATGGCCATACCAGCGGCCAGACCAGACAGACCGACGCAGAGACCAGCTCCAAGATCAGCGAATCCCTTGAAGGAGTCGTACTCGTTTCCAACTGCGGGGTTAAGTACGTTGTGAAAATGGAGGAGATAGAGGGCACTCACTACGTCCAGAGATAATGACAGCAATGATAAGACCGTAGATACCGATAACTCCAGCCATAACCACGGGAATGATGGACTTCATGACGAGTTCAGGTCTCATAACTCCCATAGAAGCGATTCCGACTCCAGACTTGGCAGTTCCGTAAGCGGCACCCAAACCTAAGCCATCATTAATCATATGATCTTCCCCCATTGAACATCATGTGAATAAAGCCGTGAGGGCTTGAACGTGTGTCGTATTGTCTTCGAGTTCGGACTCACTGGTGAAGACGAGGGCAGCGGCACATCCGATGAACCCAAAGAAAATGCTAGCCTCAGGGGGAGCCATTGTATGATGTCTATATGTTCTGGGGAGGTCTTAGAGGATAGTGGAAGGGAGGATGGCTGCCTTTCCTTTCTCTGAGGATGAAATGTGATCCTCGCGTTTTCAATAAATGGTCCCATAACAAATTCGGTCGATTTTCCATACAAAATGCACGGCGATGAGATCCCGAAGGTGGACAAGCGGAAGAAGCCCCTTCACGTGACAAAGAGAAGCACCCCTTCTCTTCACTCTCTCCTTCTCACTCTCTCTTCTGTCTCTGTCGCCATGTGATGTGAATGAAGAGGGCAACAGAGCCCTTCGAAATGCCGTAGAGGTCACGACCTTCTCTTGACGTCACGCGATGTCGCAGGTTGCCGGGAAAGGGGGAGATGGACACGGAATGGTCGTGAACGAAGGCAGGGGGGGTTGGCCTAGTCGAACGATGATGATACGACGACCTTTTTGTGATGTGCCCTCTCAATCATCGAGATCGAGGGGATCAGAAGATGATGTGATCATTTGACGTTCGACCTCTGCACGAAGATACAATGTCTATCGTCATGTTTCCACGTATGTGATGTAATAGACACTCTGCACCCCTTCACTCTCTCTTCGCGATCCACAGAGACAAACGCATTCCAAGAGAGAGACAGAGAGGAATACAAAGATGCTCCTTTTGTTCTATTCGATCACAGAGATGAAAGGGAAGGTTCAAGTGAAAAGACTCTATGGCATTCGAGTTTAGACCTGAGCTCCGACCTCCTCGGTGGTGGCAGCGGCGGCAGCAGCGGGGGCAGCCTTGGCGGGGGCGTTCTTGGACTCTCCGTGGAGCTCAAACAGCTTGAAGGGATCAAACTTGGGTGTCTTGAGGACCTTGACCTTGCGGATGAAGACATTCTGCAGGGGGTAGATTCCCTGGCACTCTCTCTCGATCTGCTTGCCGATGGCCTCAGGGATGAACTTGGCAACGAGGTCCTTCAGCTCGGAGGTGGTGACCTCCTTGGTGATGATGTCGGACATTCTCTTGCGGATGGCCTTGATCTGAGTGGTCTGGGCGTATGACGTTCTCTTGATCTGGTTGATGCGCTTCTTGGTGAATCCAATGGCGAACACTCTCAGGACGTATCCGTCGGTGGTCTTGACATCGACGAAAGCCTCGATGAGGGTGGACCACTTGCGGACCAAAGAGCGCAGCTTGTCGGTGGTCAGATCCATTCCGTAGAAGTTGGTCAGGCACTTGGTTCCCTGAACATCCTCAATGATCAGCTTGATCTTGCGGTGGCTCTGGTCCTCCTCCTTCTGCAGATCAGCGAGGTTAACCTCGAGGACACGTCCCTTCAGGGCGTCGGAAGCAATTCCTTGGTGGTTTTATCAGTCACATGAATCATATGGGAAAAAAGATGGAGTCTTCATCTTTTCCTCCCAGCTGAAGAGAAGTAAGAAAACACTCACTGGTTCCGGCGGTCTTGTTGACGACGGTCTTTCCGACCTGGGTAACGGCGAAGGTGGTGGGGGCCTTGACATCGTACCACTCCTTGCGGGTGAAGGGGTCGACGATCTTTTTCTTGAGACCCTTCTTCTTGTTAAGTCCTTTGTTCTTTCTGCATGGAATGTGAGAAAGAATCTTTCACATTTCTCAATATACAGAAAGAGGCGTAGAAACGCTATTGTATCTTCCAGTCACGCTCCACGATGCCATCACGATGCCATCACGATGAATCGAGTTGTTATGATGTTCAGATCAAAGTCCAAGAAAGGTCCTATAACATCGAGGATGAGACTCACCCAACAGCCATCTCTTCTTCTTTTCTTATGAAAAGGTTTCTCTTAGAACAGTATGTAGGAGCCGCTGTTCTGGAAAAAGACGAGACCTTGGTGATCACGAGTTATTCCCTCCCTCCCCTTCCCCTCCCTCCCCCCCAAGAAACAATAATCTTTATTTTATTTTATTCCTCTCCTTTCGGACACAGCTAACACGGAGATAAACGATAGAACGCACGACACGAGAAGAAGAGAATAGAGGTGAGATGAGTTTATATGCTATTCTGTGGATTCGAGATGGTTCATATCGTAGATTATTGGAGGATGTAAATGCAGATCTTCCTCTATTTCGAGTCGTCCACATGAGAAAAGATGTGATAGATGTTTATTGATGGATAGAACAGACCATAGACCAAACGTAAAATGACCGACGGAACTAGCGCGAACGTTATATTCGAAGTGTGCATCGATTCTGTGAGATCAGCAAAAGCTGCCTTTGCGGGGGGTAGGTGAGATACATCTTATGATCAAAATGATTGACTTCACAGGTGCTCATCGCGTCGAGCTGTGCGCCGATCTCTTCTCTGGAGGCATCACACCCAGTCACGGATTGATCAAGCAAGTGTCAAACATCACACAAGAACACATACACAGAAAGGCCAAGCTGATGGTCATCATCCGTCCGAGAGGTGGTGACTTCTGTTACGATGAAGAAGAGATGGACGTCATGCTGGAGGACATCCGTGTCTGTAAGTCACTTGGAGTCCACGGAGTCGTTTTGGGATGCCTCAGAGAAGATGGAACCATCGATGAAGAGAAGACAGGAAGGTTGATCAGTGAAGCTCGTCCCATGTCCATCACCTTCCATCGTGCATTCGGTGAGATCGTGTCATCTTGCATCTCGCAGCCGATCTCATCTCCATGTCAGACATGACACCCGATCCTCTCAATGCTTTAGAGGTCTGTGTTCGTCTCAACGTCGATCGCATTCTCACCAGCGGTCACGAGTCATCGTGTTTAGAAGGTGAGAGGAAAGAGTTTCTGTCTCTCACATTTCTTCAGGGTTAGACACTCTGAAGATATTGGTGGAGGTGAGAGACAGACGATGATGATGATGATGATGAAGATGATGGATGATCTGATGGGTTTGAAGAGGGCGAGAGATCGTGTCATCATCGTGCCCGGAGGTGGAATCACAGCGAAGAACGTTGGGAAGATACTGAACGGATGTGGAGCTCGCGAGTTCCATTCCAGTGGAAGGACGAGGTGATGTTGACATCACATGTCAACATGTCCATCACGATGGAGAGACGATGCTGATGGTGATGCAGCATGGAGGGACCCATGCGATACAGAAAGGGAGGAGTTTACATGGGAGGAGTTCTAAGACCTTCAGAATTCGATCGTTCGTACGTGGATGTATCGAAAGTCTCCGAGATGCAGAAGAGATCATCGTTCGTGTGATGGAGGGTGAAGAATAAAATACGGCGCTCCTGATTTATTCTTCTTTTCTCCCCCCGGCGGTCACTTGTGATGAGATGTCCATCGACTCTTCACTGAGGCTCGTCAAGCGCTGGCTCCGTCTCTTGCTTCTCATCTGTTCGATCATGAGAGACGTGGACAGAGACACACGCGTGCATCACCTCTTCGTTAGACAGGTGATCGGTCTGGTCTATCGTTCTTGATATCCTCTTGCTTCTCCTCTCTGGATTGTCAGCGTATCGAACGCTTCTGGAGCGAAGGCCGTTGGCCACTGGCTTGTGTGTTCCTCTCTACATCATGTCAACATGAGAAGAGAAGAGAGAGTGTACCTGATAGGCTTTGATTAAGACGTCCCAAGTCAGAGATAAGAGGGCGTTTCCCCAGTCACAGATCTTCCAGAATGTGTTCACTTTGAATTCTTCGATGTTGTCGTCGATGGCCTTCTCGTGTGTCTCTAATGTAGGATCGATGTATGCACCGAAGAGTATCTCTGCACCCTGTGGATGATAAGACCGACAGAATGGCGGGGATGGAGAGGATGTATGAATCACCTTGGAGTATGTCAACCAAGCGAGGAAGACGATCTTGATTTCGTAATAAAATGGGATGGCGAAGACGAGAACGTCTATGTAAAATTCAATGATCGAGAGGAGTCCGACTACGATCCAGTAATGTAACAGTCTCTTCTGTTCTTCTAATTCCTTGTAAAATTGCATGGGAGGAATGTTCATTCCTGTTGATGATTGTCAATTAAGACGAATACATACAAATCTAAGTTTAGATCACCTGAGGAATTGAATGGGTCGTAATTAGAAAGCAAGTTGCTCTTCAGACTCTTCCATGTCTGGTAGGCTGGCGCGAGATACAAGATGATGATGCTGAGCCCAAATCAGAGCGCGATCAATGCGAATCGTGAATCCCCACCAGATGTTCTTCGATACGAAATAGCCGAGCATCTTGCCGTGTTGATCGTGATGTGTTGTGTTGTTGTTTCTTTGAAATGGGCCGAACTGCCCCGCGTTTTCCTTTTCCATGGAACCTCCCTTTTTTCAACTTGAAAGAGTCCCAAAGGTTCTCACGCAAAACGACCACTCCATCTGCGTAAGATGATGTCCATCGATCGGCGCCACATGCAACGCAGTCTGATCACGTGGAGGACAAACGATGAAAGAGGTGTTCTCGAAAAAGTTTTTATTGTTGGAGTTGAGGCAGGAGGTTCATCAGACCCTTCATATCGAAGGCGACGATATCGTCTGCCAGAAGCTTTCGCTGTTGTGGGTTGAGAGGTGTGATATCTACGTTCCCGGTCTGGAGGTATGAGAGGATCCAAGAGAAAGCACCCGGTTGTCTATCGACGAACATGCGAGAGTGTTCGTCCACAGGGAAGGTGAGGAGGTTCGAGGGCTCTTTAAGAACCACACCCCAATGGGTGTCAAAGACAAAGGGCTCTCCGTTGTTGGGGTTCTGAAAGATGATAACCAACTTGGAATGCATGTCCAAGCTCTCTACGGAAGATCCAGAACGGAAGAAGTTGTTCGAGTCACGAAGGTTGATGGAGATAGGTGTAGGCATTTCGTAAGCGTGGGCGGTGTGTACTTGATGATGATCTGAGGAAGAGGGAAAAAACGTTTTCGAAATCTCTTTGGTTTTCAGTTCGGAGCGGTTTCTAGAAATTGTGCGATCTGCGATATCATCATCACATTCCGTTTATTCATCCTTCCTTGCGGGCTCCTTGGTGGCCTCTTCTTTCTTCTCTTCTGTGACAGAGGTCGTCTTCTCTTTGTCTACCGAAGGTCCAGCGTCGCTCTCTCCTCCCGAGTTCATCGATCCCTCTCCCTCCGCCTGCGATCCGGGTAATGGTGACGTCTCGCTCGTTTTCGGTTTGGGTTCTTCTTGTTGATACACGTAGATCTTCGAATCTGTATCCATCAGTCACCATCACGAATGACGTGATGTAAATCACCATCTGAGCATGCGAGGATGCACTTTGAGCTGGGGTGAAAGATGATCTTGCGAATGGCATCCTCTGTAGGACGTGAGAACACAGAAGAGTCATCGATGAACACACTTCCTGAATCTCTCAGTATGGCCACGACCGATTGGGTCTGCATGTTCCAGACGAAGATCTTTCCATCGGTATTGGGCGATAGAACGTACCTGTTCACAGTCACTCCTCCATCATCATCATCATCATGATGTTGTCTATCACCTTCCGTTGCTGGCACATCTCATAAACCACGAGTTAGAGAGGTACTCCTTGTGCTGGAACGTCTTCACCAGCTCGAAGCCCACTTTTCCCCTCCCGTTCGTGGGGAAGATGAGCTTGCGAAGGTGAACCGCGTTTGGCACGGAAGGCTCGTCCTTGTCATTCACCAGCTCGACACCTGCTCGTGTCATCATCATCATCTCACGATCATCATATCATCTCACGATCATCATATCATCATCACGGTCACATCCTCAACATCACACATTGATACACGATCACTCACCTTTTGTTAGCAAGAACATCTCGTTAGGCTGAGACGGTATCTCCATGGGAAAGACAAAGGTGCACACGTCGCAGATGTAACTGTACAGAGTGGGGAACGACTGCACGACTTGCTCCGTCTCGAAGTCAAAGAGCTTCATGCTGTCATCGCACGAGGCCAAGAAGAATTTGCTGCCGGTGCCAGGCACCACCGAGATCGAATGGACGGTGCTCGTGCCTTGCTCTGCGATCCTCACATGACCTCTGCTCTGTCTCAAGTTTGCTCCCACGTCCCACTGTACAATGTGAGATCACGACTTCTGACGTTCGATCGAAAGTTTCACCTTCAAGATGCTGCTCTGATGACCACCGGATAACAAGAAGGTGCTCCCGTTGAATTGGACCTCTTCAATGACGTTGATGTCTGATGGATGCCCTTCCAATCGATGTACGATCTGATGGAGGTGAGAGAGTGTGTGAGTCTGACACTTTACCTTTCCTGTTTCGATGTCGTAGACTTTGATCTGGCCGGCGATGGACTCGTAGTCTTCCATCTCGCCGTTCCACCTCTTCTTGTCTTTTCTCTTTCCTCCAACGAGGGCCACACCATTGTCTCTCGAGAAGTGGACAAAGTGATATTCCTCGGCTTCCTACCCCACGTGAGAAATTTCCACGAAATTTCCACGAAAACTCACGGAAGGTTCTACGTACTCCTTCACGAGCGTCCATGTGTCCGTCCCTCTCTGCAGCTTCCACACTCGAAGCGTACCGAGGTCACTCACTGTCCCCAGCAGATTTCCATCTCTCGATAGATTCATAGACATGATGTGGCCTGGATGATTCATAGATGGTCCCGGTAGTACGGGGTATGTCTTATTGATGTATACGATGCCGCGGTATTCTGTCGGTGGGTCAGAATTGGGACGTGAGGGCGGAATGAGTCACCCGGGAGGGTCGTCGCGTTGGCTTGAATGAGCTCGGCCAGGTGGTCGGGCTCGAACAGCTTGATGCTATTATTAGGCTTTCTCAGCGAGGGTGGTCTCAAATTCGGACCCTTCTGGACGGCAGCGTTGTCCGTTCGGGTCGTTTCATCCGATTGAAACGGAGCCGGGGGAGGCACGACCAATGGCTTCACTACATCTGCCCCCGACAGCGACAGCGACGTGGAACGTTCTCTCGTCTTCGATTCTATCTTCTCCCTCTCATCATCATCTGTGTCTCCCTCATCACTGTCCGAAACGTGGTTACCCGGTGCCTGAATCCATTCAATTCCAATGTCCTTCACCTCTTCACCATCACCTTCCAATGTCCTCTGCCTGCTCTCAGGAAATAATTGGCCAAGTTTGTCGTGACGACAGCTCTCCACATCTTGTCCTTCAGATTCAGATCGTGACCGTATTGTTCTTCCATCCAAGTGAGGATCTCGGCTGTCGTGGCACTTCCACCCATCTAAGAGGGTGAGAGGGGTTATTTAGACGTGGTCACCTCTTGGACGGCTTCGGTTGCCATGTCCATGAGGGAGCCGATGTCGGGTCTGTCTTCTGATTTCTTCCTCTTGCTTCTCCTCGAAGAATTAGAGAGCTTATCGTCCTGAAAACTTTAAAATGGATTTCTCCGTGTTTTAATATTTCCACCTCTTCCTCGGCTTCGAATCGCCTGATGTTCCTCCTGACGGGTTTTCTCTGAGATTTCTCCTCGTCGTTGTATTCTTCATCCAACGGTTTCAGCTTCTTCACTTTCGGTGTGGGCTTTGGTTTCGGTGTCGAAATGGGTCTGAAGATAGGTCAATCTACAACCCGCCAGAAGATATTCACGTTTTGACCCAATCTTTCTGTGCACAGTCGTTACAGATCCAAGAGGCTGAGGGAGGATCGTGAACTGGTGGATCGAGACACTTCCAGTGGCAGGCGAGCTCGCAAGACATGCAGACGGCCATGCCTTCTCTCGTCGTACCTTTGCACACGTTGCACACTCTCACGCTAGTGTCCTGAGCGTCCGTCGGTCACGATGATGACGATGGTGTGATGATCGCATGATGATCGCGATGATGATCTCACTTCGACGAGGGCGGGTCCATCTGTCTCTATGATACCATCGTTATCGTTCTCCATCAGAATCCAATCGGCTCTCTTCACTCCCTTATCCATGACCACCTATCCATCCGTTCATCATCTCGTCATCATCCGCAACACTCACCTCCTTCACGAACGTGTTCTTATACGCCCTGGCACTCAATATCCCCACGATACTGTATCTCAACTTTTTTCTGATGGACATGAGTGACATTATCACATCAGCACCCACCGATCTCCAAAGTAAGTCACATATTCGGGTCTGTGGTTGGCAATCCATTCAGTGATCTCGACTGCGGTGGCTCGGCTGTTTAATATTCTGAGCGCTTTCTTCACGACTTGTGGGCCGAAGATGGCGTTCGAACCTGTTTGATGTGAGGAGGAGATGAGATGATGGGATGTCACCTGGTCGCTGGCTGTTGTAATGTGGCATGATGTAATTGTTGTTGTTGATGGAGACGATAGTGCCTTCTACGTGGTTCACTTTCCTCTTCTTTAGAGCCGAATCCTGCTTCGTGTGAGTGATGAGATGAAATGTGTTCGACTGACGTCCAACTTTTCTTCTCCCATGGGTGATGCTGCGATGACGTTGTTGTAAGTCTCGTTCTTCTCTTCACTCGGTTCTTCTGCCGAACTCTCAAAGGCTGGGTCGCCATCCTCGTCGGGCATCTTGTTCTCATTTGCTTCGGGTGCGGCTTCTCTCTTCATCTTCTCAATTTCTTCCGGGCTCTTCTCCTTAAATGAGATTAGAGGGGAGGACGAAGGTCGCATTTTACCTTTTCTTTATCTTCTGTTGTGAGATTCTTCTTTCCTATCCTCTGGAGGAGTCGGTCTCGTAGAGTCTGTTTACTATCTTTCTCTTGAGTATCTTGATCTCGCTTATCGACATGTTCTTGCGTTAGTTCTTTGGGTGGGCCCTGATATAAAAGATTCAGAATGTTTCTACTCTTTTTGAAGCAGTATCGGATCGATCGAGTTCATATCATCAACGCATGCGATGTGGTGTCAAGTTGACTCTTTTGATATACCTGCTGCCCGTCGGAGCTCTCGTGGAAAGCTTCCATCTTCTCTCTCTGTCCCTTTCTTTAAGCTTTGAATAAGAGCTTGATGTGAGGTTCTCTTCTGCTACGAGAACCCTGTAACGGAGAGAATAAGCTCAGATATAAGTCTTAGCCTCTTTAGAAACCTTCTGGAGGTTGAACTGCCCTCTATACGTTTTGCCGCGTCCTGCGCTTTAGCTTCGAAAAGCTTTGACCAACAGGGTAAGCAAGCCGAGGGACGAATGGAATAGTTGGTCCAATATCTGTACCGACTGATCACGACTAGATGGAGGACTTTGTGGCTTCCTCCAGCGCACCTTCAAATTGACACCCGTCAGGATGACTGGGCGTTGTAGAGGCATTTGTTTATCAAAGCTCGATTTTATGTGATCACATCACATGATGATGCTCGCTTTGAGATCTCGTGGAAGAAGTATCTCACAGTACCACATAGCTCCCAAAGCTAATCGAAGATACGCATCGTGGACAACATCACAAGTTCGGGAGCGATTCCTCACATTCTTCGAAAAGAATGGACACACTCGTGTCGCCAGTGATGGGCTGATACCTTCCGGAGATCCATCTCTGTTGTTTACGAATGCCGGTGCGATTGTGATCACATCACCAGGCTGATGTCGAGATAGGAATGGTCCAGTTCAAGAACTATTTCTTGGGCATCGACAAACCGACATTCGATCCCGTCACATCATCTCAGAAATGTCTTAGAGTGGGTGGAAAGCATAATGATTTCGAGAATGTCGGGAGGACTGCTCGTCACCACACGTTCTTCGAGATGTTGGGTGATATCATCATCCACATCTCAATCATCTGAAGAGGGAGACAGGAAACTTCTCTTTTGGGAGTTACGGAAAGAGGCAGGCCATTCATCTAGCTTGGGAATTTCTCACATCAGACCTTGGCATACCGAAAGACAGGTTGAGGGTGACCATCTACAAAGATGACGAAGAGGCATTCAAGATTTGGAAAGATGAAGTATGTGATGGGATCATCGCACAATCATTGATCGCCCGACAGGTCAACTTGGAAACGGATCGTATTCTACGCCACGGAAAGGTGAGGAGTAGAGAGGAGGTCGAAGAAATGATGATGATGATTTCAGGAGGACAACTTTTGGTCCATGGGGGAGGGAAAGGGACCGTGTGGTCCTTGCACAGAGATCTTTTATCGTTTGGACCAACCCGATTCAGACGGAGAGAGGTGAGTTGTTGAATCTCCAAATACTCTCATTCTTCCATCATTACATCTCATCCCATATCATCCCATCTCGTCACGCTTCCCCTCCTTTTATTCCATTTTATTCTCCTCACCTTCACCTCCAGTTGGCTCGAAATATGGAACGTAGTCTTTATGGAATTCTCAAAGAACGAGAGAGAAGAGATCTCCCCCCTGGGTAAGACATGCATCGACACTGGAATGGGTTTAGAGAGGGTCACTTCCGTTCTTCAGGGCAAGTCGAACAACTTTGACATCGACATGTTTCAGAACATCATCGACTACGTGAGTCATGCATGATGTCATGAGTTGTAAGACCGGATCGATTGACGAGGAATGTAGACGAGTGGAGTCATCTCTAAGAAGAGGAAGGTGACTGCGGCTGTCATGTCGGGGCAAGATGAGCTGCTGGCGTTGCGTGTCATCAGTGATCACATGAGAGCAGCTTCTTTCATGATCGTGGACGGTGTGTTACCCAGCAACACGGGTAGAGGATACGTATTACGCAGGGTCATACGCAGGGCCTTACGCTTCGCATCGAAACTCGGAGTGTCCGGTGAGCCCGCAAGAATAAATCCCATTTTTAATCCTTTTATTCAGATCCCTTCTTGGCCGACCTCTTACCTTGTCTCACGGCAGAGATGGGACAACAGTATCCCGAGCTCGTGACGAGAAGCAGAGCCGTGGCCGATGTCTTAACTGGAGAGGAAATCATCTTTCAAAGGACTCTCACGACCGGCCTCAAGGTATTAGAGGCGAAGATTAATGCGAGCACGGAAGAGAAAGAGCTAGAGTGAGGGAGGTCATTCGTTCGTGAGATTAACGAGCGACAGTGCCAACTTGGTCTTTCAGATGTTCGACACGTATGGTTTCCCCATCGATCTCACGAGCAACATCGCGGCCGAACAAGGTGAAGTCCACACGATCTCTCTTCTCTCTTCTCATCGTAACAAGGTTACACCATCGACGAAGGAAAAGTGAGAGACATCGTAGAGAAGAACAAGACGATGTCAAAAGCTACCTGGAAGGGTTCAGTTCAATTGGGTGTGTTCCATTCATCACTGAACGTGAAGACTGAAGCGTATACAGAATATCCAGAAGCATTGAAGAACTGGAAGGATCGATTCGGTGAGGTTTCGTTCGTGGGCTACGCTCCAGAACATCACGTCCAGGTGAATGAAACACGTTACAACGATCTCAATATAGTCCAGCACGTCGACGGAACGAGAACAAGAGTGAGAGGCATCCATCAGAATCCAGAAGAAGGAGGGACGCTGTGGATGTGTGTATCACCTTGTCCCTTCTATCCCACATCGGGTGGACAGACCGGCGATCGAGGGGAGATCGTCTTAGAGAACGGTGCTGTGTTGAACGTAGAGGGAACGATTCGGCCATATGATAACGGAATCGCCATCAAGGTACCTTTTATTTCATTTTAATGTTTTCCATGACGTCTCTACAGATCGTGGACAATCCAGAAAAGATCGAAGGTGAAAGACACCACCTTCCTCTGCATCATCTTGACCATCACAGGGATGTTATTATTAGGTCAACTCGTAGAGGGCACGAACGTTCGAGCTTTCGTCGATCACAAGTTGAGAAGATCAGCCGCACGAAACCACACCGGTGAGCACTTCCTTCAATCCCATCTGAAGACAGACACAGCGACACACCTCCTTCACAGCGGCCTCAGGAAGTACATCGGAGACAGCGTGAGACAGGCGGGCTCGCACGTCAGTCCAACTCGATTGAGGTTCGATTACACTTGCATCGTGCCTCCATCACCTGCAACATTGCAAGACATCCAATCGTACGTCAATCGATGCATCGACGATGACATCCAGGTGATCGATGATTCATCTGATGTGAAGCTGATACGTGGCAGCTGCGAGTGAGGGAGATGAAGAAGGAAGAAGCCATCGCACAGGGTGCCATGAGTCTGTTCGAAGAGAAGTACAACGATGTCGTCAGAGTGATCGAAGTGAGTTCCTCACACGTTTCTATCAGAATGTAAAATACTTTCAATTTTCATCGATATACGTTCCACTCTGAGTGTGATCCACATTCAAATCGAAATCAGGTTCCAGACCACTCCGTAGAGCTGTGCGGTGGAACACACGTTCAGAACACCGGCAGCATCTTATCTTTCGTCATCCTATCAGACAAGGCACTATCTGCCGGCATCCGAAGGATAGAGGCCATCACTGGAACCGAAGCCTTGTCCCACCACAACGACCTAGCCAATCGCATCAGTCACATCGCCCAGATGTTGAACGTGCAGCCCACACAGATCGAGCCAACCCTTCAGAAGATGATTCAACAGAAGAAGACAGCCACACAGAAGGCACAGAGTGAATCGGGCACGCGGATGAGAGGCAAAGTCGAATCGACCGCGATGACCCTGCATCACACCGACTCATCAGAAGACATTTCGAATTTGAGAGACAAGGTGAGTTCTTAAAAGCAGATGAGACGGTGAACGATACTGATGAGATGTCGTAGGTGGCCAAGTTGGTGAAGGAGGATGGGGGATTACACGTGGTGTATGCCGGAGGGAACGTCGTCATATCTACTGGTAGCACGCAGCTCCACGCGGGCAATCTGTTCAAAGAGTTGACGAAGGCTTTGGAAGGAGGCAAGGGAGGAGGAAGTGCTCAGCACGCTCAGGGGTCTATACCATCGAATGCCGACACTCTCCACCGGTTGAAGTCTTTCTTTCAGATCGAATGAGATGATAAACGAATGGTCTTCAGTGATGAATGATGTCTCATCAGCAACAGCCTGACTTGAAACTTGGGCAGTTGCCTTCTATTCGCCAGCACAAAACAATGTGGCCATCGTGCGTGTATCACCCGAGGTAGTGCGGCTGCTCTTATCCAATCCCCATGGATCGATCGGTGAGAGAGAAGGCCTTGGTAGGTACGACCTCGGCGGGATAAGTAGAAACCGTACTCCCACTGACGCAGTAGTAGGCAGAAAAATGCAAATGATGCCGTTTAGGCAGACGTGAAATTGATCAGATGGACTATCTAAATGATGAACCTTTTTCATTCAATATCTTCCAATGAAATGCACTTAACTCGAAGAATAAATTCATTCTACAACGAGATATGTGGGATTATCATTTTTATTGTGCAGATCACATCAGGAGGACATCATGAACATGCTTTCAGCGTCCGCGCTGGACAATAAACGTGCGGATTCGAAACGTCAGAAGGAATTAGACGAGGCCAGGAAGAATGGTACCGCCGCACCTGAGGTCGATGACGAAGGAAAGGCGATCAACCCTCACATCCCCAAATATATCGCTCAAGCTCCTTGGTATCTGAACAAGGAGGGCCCGGGTCTCAAACATCAGAAGTCCAACAATGCAAAATCGGAGGCATCAGCCAACGAATGGTATCTGAGAGGAGCCAAGGCAGGACCAGCAGCGACAAAATATAGAAAGGGCGCCTGTGAGAATTGCGGGGCTATGACACACACGAAGAAGGAATGTTGTGAGAGACCGAGGAAACTCGGTGCGAAATGGTCGGGAAGAGACATTGCACAAGATGAGATCGTCAAGGACATCAAGCTGGACTGGTCCGGTAAGAGGGACAGATGGAACGGATACAACGCAGACGATTACTCCTCCGTTGTACAGAGTGAGTGAAATCCCATCCATCTCAAATCAACCCCACCATCTAACATGGACAGAGTATGAAAAATTCGAAGCCGAGAGAAGAAGAGTCAGAAAAGAAGAAGCTCAACAGAAGGCAGAGACGAAGCAAGAGAGGGACTCCGATTCCGACGTCAGCTCCTCCGATGAAGAAGAAGAAGACGAAGAGAAGAGCGAGTTCATCGATGCCGAGGAACAACCCGTCGGTGCCACCCTCGCATCACAAGGAACAGCCGTTAAGACAAAGACGACCGTCCGTAACCTCAGACTCCGAGAGGACCGAGCCAAATATCTCATCAACCTCAATCAGGACTCGGCTCATTACGATCCGAAGAGTCGCAGCATGAGAGAGAACCCTAACGACGGCACGAACGGAGAAGAGATCGTCTACGCTGGAGACAACTTTGTTCGAGCGTCCGGACAGACCGATGAGTTTCTGCAGCAGCAGCAGTTCTCCATGCAGAACGGAGATGACCTACACATGCAGGCAGGACCATCACAAGCCGAACTCGCCTTTAAAGAGCACCAGAGGAAGTTGAAAGAAGAAAGAGAGAAGAATCAGAAAGACATCACCGCCATGTACGGAAAGACAAAGACATCAGACATCGCCCAGCAGCCCCTCCAGCAGAGCGAAGACTACGTCGAGTACTCTGCTGACGGCGCCATCATGCAAGGAAACAAGAAGATCATACCACAGAGCCGATACGAAGAAGATGTGATTCCAGGAAACCACAAGGCCGTGTGGGGGTCTTGGTGGTGTGAGGGCAAATGGGGCTTCTCTTGCTGCCGCCAGATGAACAAGAACGCATACTGCACGGGCCGGGCGGGTGTGGAGGCACACATCCACGCCAGCAAGATGACGACACCGACGGCGTTCATTCAGACGAATCGAGAGGAGAGCTTGAAGAAGGAAGAGAGGGTGAGATGATGGAGAGATGGAGGGGTGCTGATGGAGGATGACAGGAGAAGAGGAAACAAGAAGAAGAAGAGGAAGAGATGAAAGTGAAGAAGCAGAGATGGGACGACCCGATGTTGAACAAAGGATCGGTGGTATAAAAAGAGGAAGGCTTTTTTATTTCTTCATCGTCTTAATTTGTGCATGCGTGTAGTTGGTCTCTGGTGCTCTCCATCTCTCGTCGATCAATTGACAATTGAAGTCGGGCTTGCCCAATTGGCGGTTGACCTGCGTTGTGATGATTAGAGTCTCGAATGCATTCGAAATGAGATGGAGGGTGATGTCTTACCTCGTTGTGAGCCCAACACATCCAGTTGGAAAAAGACTTGCGGTTGTCTAGGGTGGGAGGTTTTCTCTTCATGATCTGTTGAAAGTCTTCTGCACATACGTTGCACGGATAGACCTGTGTATCGTCACCGTGATGATGATGTGATCTCGTTACCTTTGAGAACGCTTCTAAAAACTGTGACATCTCTTGCTTCTTTGTGGGTGTCGGCTGATCTGGGTAATACGCTGACATCGTGTGAAGCAGTGTCCAACCGCTGTTTCCGAGGTCTATGGTGTCTGGTGGTGGTCTCATCTCCCAGAAACCATCATCAGATGGTGTCGCAGGTGCAGTATCTGATAGACATTGTCATCTTCTTGAAGAGAGTGAGAATTTACCTTTCTTCGGTGTCGCTGCGACTGCTGAGGTAGTGGCGGCCGCTTTTCTCATCTGGCGCATAGAAGCGAGAGCGGACATCGCATCGCAAGGTCCACAGTCTTCCTCTTGCTTCTGTATTTCCTCCAAACTCATGTGACCCTGTCCCTTCGGCATGGCGATTCGATCGAAAATGTGATCACGATCACACGCGAAAATGCACAGAGAAATTTGATTTTTTTCTCGTCTCTTTTATGCCTTCTGGTAGTATGGAACTCGGTACAGTAGAACCTTTCCGGCTCTGTTTCCAACGGCCATGTAGCCACTGTTTGCACTAAAGTCCACACAATGGACCTTCCCCACTGTTCTGTCTTTGTTCGGCCAATTCGAGTACGCAGTCAGGGAGGACGTGTGGTAGACTCTCATCAGACCATCATCGAGTTGACTGAACGTCGTCAAGAGCTGTTTTGTTTGTGTCAGACCTCTCCACGCTCTTCTCTCGTCTCTCACTTGATCATCGTGTGAGAATTTGAGTCCAGTGATGCCCTGCACGATGTGATCTAAAACCTTGATGGGTTCGCCTAAAGAAGTTCCAGCCGGTGTGTTGCGATAGACATTGACCAAACCGTTGTCCGTTCTAAAGAGGTGAGATGGGTTATGATGATGATGTCTCTTCACCCCGATACGACAAAGTTTCCAGTGTTGGAGACACAGAGTGTCTTTGTGATCATCTGTGAATCGTTGCTTCTGTCCGTGCACTTCATCATCCGAGTGTTCCAGCGGTAGATGGTACCCGTGTCTGTTATTCGAACGTGAGAGAGTGAAGAAAAGAAGAAATTTGAACAAAATGAGGAGGATAAGAATGTTTTATTATTCTCGAGAAAAAAGATTTGAAAGAATGTGAAAAGAGGAGACGTTATGAATGAATGAAATAGAGATGAAATGCACTCACTGGATGCACATAACAACTGAGAACTGTCTTTTGAAAAGTTGCATCGAGTGTTGAACCTCTCGTTGATCGTCACATCTCTGATCCATCGCTTCGTCTTTGCAGATAAGATAGAGATGCTGCTGTTCTTTTTGCTCTGAAGTGCAATGTATTCTCCATCGGGAGATAAAGTGATGTAATCGATGTCTTTCATGGCCTTCTCATCGCATCAGAACACGATCCATCATCGTGATGATCTCTCGTGATGAGCGTCTCACCTTTTGTACTTTGCTGTCTTTGTGTTCGGATATCTTTCCGCTAGGAATATCGTAGCTGTAGAAGGTAGATGTTTTTCCACAGAAATAGACCTGAAGAACGCGTCACCCTCTATATCATCTACAATGCTCTCACCTGCGTGTAATCCGCTGAAAATTGAGCACAGAAGACATCACTGGGTGACATGGCCTGATGGACGAGGGGGTTCTTGCTTCCATCGACCTCCATCAGCGTCAACATCACGAACATCATGGAGATGATGAGTGTCTCACCTGGAACAAACGAATGAAACGGTCCCTGTTGGACACCATCAAGAGTGGACTGACGTTGTGGAATTGTAGATGGTGAACTCCGCGCTCAGATGTGTGCCCTTTGTTGACGATAGGTAGTCTTTCGATGTTGAGGATACCTTCGGTACCATCAGATGTCGATGGAATCATTTCGATGATGATTGAAGATGGAACATATGAAACTCACCGGGTTGTATACTCGCTCCAGAGTGTCCAAACACGGCGGTCGTCTTCAACATGTCGTCATCTTCTGCATCCTGATCACGGTGAATCATATGACATCAACCCGCAGGGGCTCACCTCTTTGATCTCGGCCCATTTCTTGCTGCCGAGTCCAACGCTAGTGGCAAATTTTTGACGTCTGCGTGCTTCGATCTCTTCATTTTCTTCATCCAAAAACTGATCGTCAACCCAGACGCTCTCCTGCTCGACAGCTATCTTATCAGTCTCACTCCATCCGATCAATCTCACCTTTGGGTGCAGAGGATGTCCCATCACCATCCTGATTTGAATGAGTGATCGAACGTACGGGATGATTCACCTTCTTTTTCAGAAAGGAAACTTCACCAGCATGGCCGAATAGAGAGTTTTCTAATCTCTCGATTTCGACCATCGTCTCTTTTTGTTTCTTCTTGTTCTTTTCGATCAACTTGGACATCGGTCTCTTCTTAGAAGGGACCTCCACTTTATCGACATCAGCATCTCCACCGGGTACCTAATGTCTTTAATAGGTGCCATACGATGCATGAATCATCCTCACCTCAGTAGAGGACGTCTTATCGATGAAAAAGAGGCTCATGTTGCTTTCCTGACTTCTTCACAGAAAAAAGAAAATCCCAAATGTTTTGGGTGGTCTACAATGATAACAGGCCGTCTCGGGAGCAGCATGATGATGCAGCAGTCCCAACCACCCACACAGCCCACTGTGACCGCCATCATCAGTGGCAACCGAAAGAAGTTTCACACGAGCCTCCCAGATGGTTCAGAGTCAGTGGAGGTGGCAGATAAAGATGTCCTTTGCATTAATGAAGTCTAGGAATACGACACAAGTAATGGTGCTCTGATGGTTAGGAAACGAAGGGAAAAGGTAACGACGGCGAGCGAGACGAAAACATGGAAGTACGAAGTGGGAGAGCCTGAGGCCAGAATGGCCATTTTAGATGGTAATTCACAGACCATCATGACGGAGAACGTCAATAATGTGGGTACTGTCTCATCACGATCACATCGCACTGATCACACATTAGCCCATATTTGTCGTGCAGGACTCGGTGCCTTCTTACGTATGGAGGGTCAGAAACATATTCTATCCACAAGAGGTGAGATGATGTCATCAGAACATCTCGATTGATGATCCAGAAGACTTATCAAGTGAGCTGCCAGCCTCGAGATCGTAAGATTACCATTCGAACAACAAACAAGAAGTATTTCAAAGTGTTCAACATACCAGGTGAAGTCTAGACATATATCCATCATGTAACCTCCTTCTCATCATCCACAGATATGGACGCACTCGGTAAGGAAAAGAATTGCACACGAATGAATGATTGAGACAGGTTTACCATACGAAGAGGATAAATTGAGCTGGAGCTACAGCAGTCCTACCCTCATCATCCGCTACGAGAAGCCACCGCAGATCAAGAGATTAGAAGAAGAGAAGAGGAAGGAGAGAGAGAAAGTACCTGTGGTCGATCAGGTGTTACGATGATGTCCATCACGAAAAGATCTCACATGCAACAGGAGAATTGCAAGACACAATGATGCAGATGAGATCGACAGAGAAGAGACAGAATTACAGAATGGATTTATCGATTCTTCTTCGTTTCGTGTGTACATTGGTTTAGGTTCAGGTGTTATATAAAGTATCTACAAGCTCTTACGCGCTGACTGCGACTCTCATGTCAACTTCGGGCAGAGTCGAGTGGAGGACATGCAGGGTCGTCAAGTTTTGTGTCTTCTTCTGCATCATTCTCATCATCCAAGGGTGCATCTTGATGTCTTGAATGGTGATCCTCTCATTTGGATCACGTCTCAACATCTTCTCTGTCAGATCGACGGCGTCATCAGACATCTGAACGTCCTCGGAATAGTGGATACGTCCTTCCATCACATGTTCGTGTGTCTCCTCCATGCTGTTTCCTTGAAATGGAAAACAACAGTTTAACCTGAAGAGAGTCAGAATTGCTTTTGAGCCAAAGATGAACCCACATGAGATGGAAGACGACTCCGAGGGACCAGATGTCGATGGATGGAGTGTATGGAATGGCTTCTATGATCTCAGGTGCGACGTAATTCGGGGTTCCACAGCGTGTCCTCATGAAGTTCTCGTCGCTTTGCAGTTGGTGTTTGCTCAGACCGAAACTGTTTCGAATGAGAAGAGATACAATGATGGACGATGAGACACTCACTCGGTCAATTTGACGTCGTTCGTGGATTTGGAGAAGAGGATATTGTCCAACTTGAGATCTCGGTGGGTGATGTTGAGAGAATGGAGGTATTCCAAAGCTTGGAGGAGCTGACAGAAGATGGTGAATGTCTTCTCCTCGCTGAAGGCTCCATCGTTGAACAACTCGGTTTCTAGATCACCCCCTTCGACTCTGTAGAAAACATGAGTGTGATTTGTAAACGGCTGCAACTCACAACTCCATAACGATGAAAAAGTTGTCGTTGGTCTCAAAGACGTCCAGCATCTGGGCGACATGGGGGTGTTGGACGTGACTCAAGATACGGATCTCATTCTCAATCACTTTGAGGTTCTTGCAATGCTTCTTCTCCACAAACTTGATGGCGGTCTTGTCTTGGTTGCTTCTTCGCGTCGCTTGTCTTACTTCACAAAATGAACCGCTGCTTCCATCAGTCTCTTCCCCCATCAACTCCATCACCTTCCCAGCTGTCGCCCGATGTAATACTCGGACTCGGGGTGGTTGTTCTTGTAAGTCATCGGTTGCATTATCCTGCGTCTGTCTACGTAACGTGCGTCTGTGTGGTTGTGTGTGAGTTGGAAAAGGGTTTGAGTTTTGGAAGTGGGAACTCTCCCTCTATTTCCGCTTTTCACCGAATTTGATATGATGCTGTCAGAAGCATAGAACACAACAACATCCATTCAGAAGACTTCCCAGATGTTTCGATGTAGCATCTCCTCCCCGGTAAAGAGTGGGTTTTTCGTCGCTTCGCATGGTCATGCGTGACCTCAGCTATGGAGGACGTTTTCGTTTTATGTCTAAAAGGTCACAGCCACTTCTTCTAGCCTAAAGTTCCAGCTCTGGTCCTCGTCCGATTTCTGCGATACCATCAGTCATTCGAGATCTCATTCTTCTCTTCACCTCAGCCATCACCGCATGATTCTTTGGAACGAGAGTCCAATCGTCCATCTTGTAAGTCGTCGGCTCTGATGCGACAATGACGTGATGTTTGTGCTCGTTGGGAGAAGGGATGACGCTGCCTCCATCTGAACTCACGTTGACGGCTCCCGGCCTGCAACATCATCAACTGATCGTAACATCATCATCGTCTTCACTTGTCGGGGTGACCGGGAAACTTTCGATTGAGAGAGATACCTATCGAGTCAGTCGACGTCACATGATGATGGAGGTGGAGGGGTGGAGGAGACGCACCTGCCGTCGTGGAGTAGTAGAGGGAGGGTGGCTGCTCCTCTGGATGGTTCCTGAAACGGATGCAGAGGAGTTTGTCCCCGTCTGTCATGGCCAAATTGAGTGAGTTGGCTCCCACCTAAAGTCGACCGTTAGATTGAGGCGTAATTGAATGTCTTTGTTTCTCACCTCTCCGTGTATGAGCTCCTTCTGGATGAAGATGATCTGTAGGGGTGAGCATGAGATGAGTGACGAGGTGTCACCTGCTCGATCGATTTTTCGATAGCTTGCTTCATCTGATTGAGAGAGTATGTCTTTGAAGCTCCATTCTGTTGGTCATCTCCAACGAGATTGGTCATGTAGAGAGCGCCGAGGTATTCACTGTCTGTCGATCCGTAGACACACTCATACATCCTCTGATGGATCATATCAGTGGAGTAAATGGAGTCGAATGCACCTGTGAGATGAGCATGGAGATCCTTCTCTTGACGATGGGCCAATGTGCGATGGTTCCATTGTGCATGAAGATGTGTCTGCCAAAGACGAAGGGATGGTTGTTAGCGGTATTGATGGCAGTGCTGGTGGCTGCCCGAATGTGTGCGAACAGAGTTCCTGATGTCTGTGTCACGATAGAAGAGGGGAAGTCATTTCACCTGTGGCGGTGTGGCCACAGATGGACTTGAAATTGATGTCGTTGAGAGGTGGCTGCCCGATTTTAGATGTCGATGGACGAAGAACCTCACCTGTGTCGTCTTGTAGGTGCAAGGACGGGCTCCATCGGCCTGAAGATTGGTGATTAAAAATGATGCACAGTCGTCGTCACACCTCGCCAAACTCTTGTCTGATGTGGTTGTACCAGGCCAGACCTAGTCCATCGATATTGAACAGTTTGTTTCTCAAATCACATTCCGCCTGCTTTGTCTTCTCGACATTGTCATCTTCATAGTGAGCTACCAATTTGGGAAGATAGTGATCGTGGACCTGATTCGTTTTCAGATACCATACAGATCTCATCCAGGTGCGTCACTTGTTTCGTGAGAGCGTGACCGGGTGAGACGAGAACGTCTTCTAAGAGGCACCTCTCTAGACCCAAATAACTCAACCAGCGACACATGTTGGCTCCAAGGAATGGATATTTGTGTCGCCACGTGGAGTTGTAATTTAATCTCTTGTCAACCCTCTTTATCCTTCTTTAACATCACCAGCGTGAGACCGTCTCGAAGAGGTACCATCGTCTTCACTGTTCTCTCATCTTCCATGAGATGACGATTGAAATTCTTGATGTTGCTGACCTTCCCAGTCTCTCTCTCCTCTACTACCTCTCCCTTCCACAGAACATTATCGAACAGCATGACTCCATCTTCTCGCAGCAAGCCTCCGTCCATGATCTTATCGTAGTACTTTCGGTAGCTGCTCTTGTCCGCATCAACAAAGATGATGTCAAACTTTGCGCCATCACAGATGAGACGATTGAGGAGGGTATCGCATGTGCCCTGGAAGACATTCACTTGTGATGAGCGTGGGTGTCTGTCTAAGAAACTCTTTGCGATTTGAGCCAAGTCTGGCCGGATCTGCTCTCGTTCACCCACGCGCGATCGAAGGCCACGCACCTCGCAGGTCAACAGCGTGCCATCATCAGACAGACCGTCTAAGATGTGCGCGGCAGACGCCCCAACAAAGGTTCCCAGTTCCAGCACATTCTTCGCTTTAGAGGCCCTGACTCATCATCAGATCTAAATCGCTCGAATTTGTTTGCAGCACCTGACTAACAAATTTAAGACATTTCCCAATTCGGGACCGCATGTCATGCGGCTCATCTTCGGTGGGTAATTGGATTGAACAAAAGATTCCATGTCGTCCAAGAGAGATCCTGTGGTTCACAGTGAGTTCATTATGTTATCGGCCGAGCCATTTCCGTGACACCTGGTCTGTATCCCGTCGTGTGCCGTTGTACATATTCTTGGATGCCCGGCTGCAGTATACCTCCAACTATGTCCTCTTAGATGGCAACGACAGAGAAGCTCTCACCTTCTGTCTCGCTCATGACTTCTCTGATCATGTCCAAGCTGAAAGAAGTCTCCTCTCTTCCCCTGTTCTTCAATCCCCTCTCCTTGCTGAGAAACTTTCTCGATGCTTCTGCTCTCTTTCTGGACGGCCAACTAGGTTGGGGTCATCATGGGGGTGATGATCGACACGATGGTGATCGTGATCGCGATGATGATGTACCTCATGAAGGTGGCACAGTCTTCACTGCAAGTGTGAACTCGTTTCGATTCTCGACAATTTTTACATTCCGTGAAGAGGTGATCACATAGTTTGTTGTGGCAGTTATCATAGATATCCCCTGCAAGTCCATCAGATCATGATGATCATCATCACAATGATCATCACAACGATCATCAAGATGACGATCATCGATCACCTGGCTTCCCACAACTACGACACTCTGTCAACACGTCCCCAGTCACTCTCACGGCCTCGTTGGATAATCTTCCATCGAATTCAAAATTCTTACCTGACCTCCTTCAATTACGTCCCACTCCATACCCCACCGATGAATCTCGATGTCGCTTCCGTTTCACTGATGTGATTGATGTAATTCTTGATGCCTCCCTTCAACTTGGACACGTTCTCGTATCCTCTCTCTCTCATCAGCCAACCGGCCACCTACATCGATGGATGAGATGTCGCATCGACGATGTGATTCCGATCACCTTCTCACATCGTATGCCACCGGTGCAGTACATCATGATGGGGGTGTCCTTGTGAGCTCCCTCTGACTTGAGTATTCTCTCCACCTCGTCGAACGCTTCGGATGATCTGTTGATGTCCAACCGATGAGCTCCTGATGCGAGCGTCACTCCCTCCACCTCTCGCATTCATCACCTTCGAACCGTCCGACGGCTGATTCGTACTTGTTCCTCACGTCTAATAGAATGGGTCTGTCTCTGTTCGAGTTGAGTGATGATCATCATCGTGTCATCCGATCACCCGCGGGGCTGGTACACCGCCGAATCCCAATCGCTCGGCTGAATCTTTCAGTCTCTTCTTCTCTTCTGCTTCTTTCACCTCTACGTTCTTTCCGTTGTCTGTGGTGTAAGGTCCTTCAGATGCATCATCGTTGAAGACTTTGTCAGCGACGAGGGGTCTGAGACTGATGCGTAGAGAAGAGAAGGGTTGGCCCCTGACGTTGTTGAGATGGCAACATGATGCGTCGTCTCACTGTTCGTCTCTTCTGTTGGTCTCATCGTAGACGATGTGAGAGTCTCCGAAGACAGGATGGCTCTGCAGCTGGCTGAACGCTTCAGAGGAGATGTTGAGAGTGGGTGATGATGCTCACCTGTGATTTGAATGTCTCTTTCTTCGTTAGAGGAACGGACAGCTGAGCGTTGATGCCTTCGTCATGTATGTAGACTCTCCCGAGGACATCGAGTTTTTTCCATTCTTTGAGTAATGAACTGCGCACGATTAGACAATGATGAAATCCGATGATGTCACCTCCTCATATCGGTGAGTTGTTCTTTTGGTATCGGAACGTACTTGTAGAAGCTGAGACATTGGACATCACCATTCTTCGATGATGGTGATTGTGTCGAGAAGGATCTGAGATTGACTCTCCTGATGGCCAACAGGCGACATGCCATGTCCGATGATGTGGTTCTCAGCGATCGCGAATGTGATCAGAATCCGGCTACAAGCGCTCATTTATTCTATTTTAAAGTGCAATATTTTGGGACAGCTCCGTTTCAACCCGCTATTTCATCTCTGTGCCATTTCCCATTTGAGATCAGACAGCGTGGGTGGTCTATCATCAGTCTGTGTCAACCCCACGATTACAAAACGCTCTCGCTCTCACTGCTCTCATATCTGGATGTTTGTCTCCACAGAGAAGCCGCTACTGTTCGGATGCTGTTCAATAGCACGACACCGAGGCCTCGAATTTTTCCGCAGGGCGGGTGCATCATTCTTCCGCGCGATGCTTGTACAGCGATGCCTGTTGCGATGCCCGCTCGATATCAGCCTATGTGCGATGTCTAAGGTGCTCGTGATGAAAGATCCGACGCCCCGACTGTCACTCTCTCACACTCATTCATATTGCACGCTGAATTAATGAAGAGATCGTCCAGAAATAGAGTGCGCCTGTCAGCCTTGAGTTATAGTTTGTAATTTGTAACGAGATTTCCTTTCACAATTGAAACGTCTTGCGGAATTTCAAACTTAAGTTTTGCCTGCACAGCCGACCACCTCTCCGGCAGGAACACAGACATTCCTCACGCCAACTATCTAAACGAGATCATTCATTCCCCTGTGACCATACAGACATGATCTTCCTCACCGCGCAACTCTTCCTGGTGGCCGTGGCTCTCAGAGCCGCATGCAACTATTACACTACGAGCAAGAACAACACGTGGGTGGCCACCCGATTCCACGGTCTAGAGAAGGCAGCCCTTCTGTCCTTCCTGGCATCGCTGGTCTGTCGATATCGATCATCATCGATCGAAGGATCCGATTCCAATCTCAACAAGGTGACAATCTCTTTTATCTCTTCATATCAGGCTGACAGAGTTACAGAGCATTCATAATCTTCCTTCATTTGGAGACATCCTTGCGGCCGCCTCCGTTCAGAGTTCCTCTGCTGGTCAGAGAAAGAAAGACATGAGCTTCCGCTCGTCATACGATCTTCAATTAGAGAGCTCGGTCATATCTCAATTGGGAAAACAAGATAAGGTCAATCGATCTCCAATCATCATAGATCGTAGCTGGGAGGAGGCAGCATTTGGAAGAGAACTCTTCTGAGATGATCCCCCACCCATTTTGTGTATATAAACAGAGTGTATTGTAAATGGAGAGTTCATGGGGCTTGTACAGAGATGTCTATTGTGACAGCATGGAGTCGGAGAGAGTTTGAAATTGAGTGAGAGCTTGCGTGATGATGGGTCGGATGTTGTGCAGTTCCATTCCAGTCAGATTGTTCAACTCGATCATGCTTGTCCCTGCCGTGATGCTGGAAATCTCACGTCTTACTCGTGATGTTCTGTGACGATTTAGAAGATGGATGGGAGGGTATGGATACAGACCTCGCCGTCCACAGATCTTCTAACAGTCTTCTGACTTTGACAACATTGGGTATGTCATCTGAAGCGCTGAGTGTTTGTCAATCGATGTCGATATCATCACATCTGACTTACTATTCTAGCAGCTGAGTGGCCATCTCTATGTAATGATACGGTAAGACCTCATACGGGTCACCCACTTTCTTCGCCAGTTCAGTGGTATAACTTTTCTCCAGATTATCTGTTCTTTGTTAATTTCGTTGATAGATATGTATTTCGAACATCACCTGCTTGCAGCCATTCTGGGACGATGATGTGACATTTTTGTTTCCTCTTCAACTCTAAAGCGAGCCAGAAAGGTACATCACACTGCTCGATGCTGTTGAACGGTCCATAAGTCCCTCCGATGAAGATCGCCTCTTTCAATTGGAATTTGGGTTGTATCGTGATCTTTTCATCTCCACAGAAGAACTTGAGATCATCGATCTTCGACAGAGTGCTCAGAGATTGCATGCTGAAACCTCGTGATGCTGCCGATCAGAAAATTGAAGGGATCAGTTGGCGCCAAACTCTCTGATGAACAAAAGAATAAATCGGAAGAATTAATGCACATTTTATTCTTTCCACATCAGAAGAAAGATCACCTCCGATTCAAAGAAGCAAAGGTGAGCCCCTCCTCTCTCCCCGCCAATTCTACACACTATTCGGCATGCCCTCTCGACTTTTTGACTGACGCATTTTATGCAGATGGTCCACCATGCACTCCCCAAGATCTACCAGAACGTCTTCTGGAAGCAAATTTCCATCACCCTCGTTGCCACCTATGTCTCTGCCAAGGCTTACCAGGTCTGGTCTTCCCCCGCTGCTGAGATCAGAGACGACTACTACCAGCAGATCAAGGCCATCCACCTCAAGGACCAGGACAAATGAGACATCCCATCGTGTCAAATAGACTCACTTACAGCTCTTCCGACCTTTCTTTTGGAGGTGAATCATATCACGGCTGCAATCGTTCGACGTTCATCTTTTACCTCAATTCATCTGAGCACTGCTTCGTTGAATCACACAAACGTCTCTATTTCGTTCCACCCATTCGGCCACACATCCATCCGACTTAACATTATCATTGCGAAGAGAGAGACACCGACTATTCTTCCTTCATTGGATCGTCTAAACTTTCCGTCGTCTCTTCTTGCGTGAACAATCGCAGCAGCTTCTTCATCTCTTTCGTCTCATCCAATTCACTCTTGAGCGAGCCGATGTGTTCGGCGGTGCCGATCTTTGCCTCTGCTGTCGTGGGAGACAGCTTGGCTAATCGAAGCATGTTCTTACTGTGTTCCTACGTCATGATTAAGATGAGATCTGGTGATGGAAGCCCACCAGAGTGGAGTAAAGTTCGTCACAGAAGGCTTCAAAGTTTTCATATTTTTGTGCAAATTCTTTCAGCAACTCTTCATGGGTTTTAGGTGATCTGATGTTGAGGTTGAATGATGATACAGAGTGATGTGGAATACTCACTGGTTGGCAGTTGGAGGAGGTGGAGGACCAGCGGCCGGAAGACATTTACTGGCTGCAGATAGTACACCCTGATGTCTTCAGAATGTTCAATTTTCTATTGAACATGATCACCTCCACCGTTTCTTGCATCCTCTTCATATAGATACTGAGAGGTTCAGTCGCACGATTCGAATGGTGGACAAATCTGACTCACTTGCTTCGTGATTGGTTCTGGATGGCGTTCGTTGGCGTAGCTGGAGCGACGTTAGTTGTCGATGGAACAATGGGAGGGGGAGCAGCAGTCTTTATGGGAAGATTGGTCGCCTTCGCAGGCGCCATCTTGATGTTAAGACTGTTCGATAAGGCTTCAGGTCTCGTATTCATCTCTTCTTCTCTGATACCGTTGCTGATGCGATTCAATCGTTCAGATCCGATCTCTCGGAAACCCAAATCCCACAAAAATCAAGACCATCCATCTACAACCCACCACCCCTCTAAACCCTAAATCCCATGTACACCCACACTTCCATTCTTTTATTCAGAGGCCGTACACCCTCCTCGGATCTACACCTGCTTGACGGCCCTTCGAATGCCTCCGTAATACTCTTTGAACCTGATCTCTCCATCAGCGTCCATCATCATCATCATCATCTCACGTGGATTCAAACTCTGACATCTTCACTGCGATCGATTCCAAGTACAGATCGTGCTGCTTCTTCTCTTGGTCCATCTGCGATTGGATCTGCTGCTTCTCCAGGCAATGTCTGTCCAAGAGGGCCACCGTGTCCACTCTCTGTCTCTCCAGTGCTGATCTCTCTTGCACAAAGACAGCGATGCTCTGCTCGTGTGAGTTCTTCTCTCTCGCGATGGTCTGAGTGAAGCGATTCCTCTTGTCTTGTGAGATCTGCAGCTGTCGCTGGAGGTGCTAGAGAGAGTAAGAGGATGGAGAGATAAGAGGATGGAGAGATAAGAGGATGGAGAGATAAGAGGATGGAGAGAGTAAGAGGATGGAGAGAGGGAGGGGCTCACCTGCTTCTCTTCTTCTCTCTCGGTCAGAGTGGCCTGGCGTTGGTGAAGGTGGTCAGATGCCGCCTTGTTTCCTCTCTTCGTTTCCTTTCTTCGAGTGTCCTGAGTCGCTGTGAGTGGGGTGATGAATAGACACAGTTGATGTGGAGAGAATAGAAGGAGGACTCACCGCAGTGTGGCAGTCTTCGAGCAATTTGTAACCCTTCTGGAGCTCCTTCTCCACGCGGGAGAGAGTGGCTTGTGAGGCAGACAGCTCAGCCTCTCTCTTCTCTTCTTGGGCGATGGACGCACGGATGCTCTCCATCTGTGCCTGATTCCTCTTTCAGCTTCGTCTCATGAGACGAAAGGTCCTCACCCTCTTTTCGTCTACGAGGCGCTTGAGTGCGTCGGGGTCGGCAACGAGCGTGGCGCGTAGCTTGGCTATCTCTTGACGTGCCCCGTTGATTTTGAATCGAACGTTAGTCTGAATGGATGAGATGGTGGTGGTGATAATGGAGATCTCACGAGGTGTTGTGTCATCTGGATGAGCTTGGCCTTCTCATCGTTGGCAACGGAGAAGGCGGCCAACTGCTCTTCGTTGAGTCGGACCATCTCAGTCGTGGCGGCGCTGAGTTGATCGTCTAATGACTGGATGATGGGCTGCTCCTGTCGTCTGCATTCGTCAGATGGAGGAAGAGATCGAGAATGGTACCTCTTGAACTCGAGGGCGTTGAGTTGTTCCTTGAGTTTGGAGACTTCGATGGCTCCTTCTGCCTTCTTCGTTCGGATCTCGTCTGTCGAAGTCATGACTTGGTGGATGGAGGGGAGCAGTCCATCTCTGAACATGGAAAAGTTGGCCAGTCCACTCAGGATGGTGATCGATCTCTTCTTCTCTGGGTTGGTGATGTCACGAACGGAAAAGTTTGGAATCATGGCTGCGGCTCCGATCTTCATGCTGCGAGGATGAGAAAGAGATGGACACGTTTCAACTCACATGGAAGACAGGACGGTGATCTCAGGAATGGCCTCTTCGTGTAATTCACCCAGGTCGGGTGTGACCAGATTGTTAAAAGTTGGCTGCTGTTGCTGTTTGAACGTTCTGTTCGCTCCAAAGAAGAGGTCGGCGAAGTGATCGAAGACCATTCTCATGGAATGGGGATTAATCAGATCCTCCAGGGTGAACTGGATACCGAAATCGCCCAGGAATCCGGCGATTTCTTCAAACTTCATCATTGGAAAGTGGACCTCCATGTTGGATGCTTTCTGTGTGTCTGTTGCGGTTTGAACCTTTTGAAGGTGCCGATTTTGGCGGGAAAAACGCCGAGATAGATCTACAACGAAATATGTCAATTTGATCATCACATCACATGCCAACCATCTTGATATTAGACTCTTCGCTCTCTTGTGGACGGCTATGTGAACCGTCAGGATCCATCCCATCGAGGAGGGATAATTTGGAGTCCAGAAAGGAATTAATGCAGAGGGGTATGAGACTGATGTTTCGAGACTTGTGACACTCTTTAGGTGTCCTCCATTTTTTAGAATTATTGAGCGGACACGGACGACAGACAGCCGATGGATCGATCGAATTAGAGAGAACGGCCCTGATGACCTTCTCTTCTCAGGGTCAACTATTGATCCCTTTCACAACGGATTACAATCGACTTAAGAGCGCCCTCTATGACATTCCACTCGAAGATAGAACTGCAGCCGAGGGAGGAATTGAACGCGCCATCGAACTATGCGACAGAGAGAAGAGCGAATGCCAATTAGTCATCGTGACCGATGGAGATCATGCATTGTCAAAGTCCATACCGTTTGGCAAGAACAAGAGGCTGCATGCGATCATCGTCAGCAGCAATGAAGAAGAGAGGAATACGAGCACGGAAGAGATGGATGTAGATATAGAGAGCTCTTATGTTTCTGTTGGTCAAACGAACGAACCGACACCTTTCAGCCTCACCTCCCTCACGACACAAAATAACGGTATGTATACGAGTTTTATTCTTTTTTCACTTCTCACAATGTCATCATCACGTGTGAATCTGCAGGACGTCTAATGGAGAACAGGAACGCATCACAGGATCTATACGAATCAAGCACAACCATCATCAGTGTTGAAATCGACTTTCGATCACATCATCCATCGCTATTGTGAGTCACCACATCATCACCCTCCATCGCGATGATCGTGTCATCCACGATGAAGACGCGAACCCAATTAAAAACAAAAACAGATTCACCCATCAACATATCCGTTCACTTCGGTCGACTCGACTGCAATTACATCCTCCTCCCCGTACGAGACCGAACCCAACTCTCTCAACTCTTTGGAGGTGAAGTCAAACTCTCCATCACCCACTCAGTCCACACAGACAGCGTCTTTCGTGGTGACACGAGGTTCAGCATCATTGGTTTTCTACCGAGCAAGAAGATCGGAGGCTATCCCATCGTGGACAGATTCATGCTGGTTCCAACGGAAGAACACAGAGAGAACACGTTCCACCTCATGCTGTATCAGACGATTCGAAGCAAGAGACAGTATCCGGTCGTGCGTCTGAGCGAAGGCAAATACGCTTACCTCCATCCACTCGTCAACACAAGTGAGTGACATTTAGAATAAAATGAAATAAATTCCATTCTGCGGTAAATTGATCGATTGCAGGTGGAATGGGTGTCAGCCTGATAGAAGTGATCGATGACAGTCGAATCGAGAGGAGAGACAATTGGTTAGCTCAGATGGTATCCATCGGTGTCTTACCCCTCGTCCACTCTGTTCACTCTCTACCCTTTCCTCCATCTACAACGGACAGCGGTGACGATCACCTGTACACGTTTGTCACGGGCGTTCAGAGAGAGATACAGGTGAGAGGATGAGGGTGTGTGTGATTGATGGATGTAGGAAGCTATGGAGGAGGTCATACGTTGGATCGAAGAGGGAGCCTATCAACACTATCAGCTCATCACATCAAAGTGAGATGTTTTCAGAGATGTTACATCATGATCATCGTGATCATCGGCACATCGTGTGATCATCACATCATGACCATCGTTCATTATCGTGTCGTGATGATCGCATCATGATCATCGTTCATCATCTTATTCATCATCACATTGCGATCGTCACGACACGATCACGATCGTCATCCCATCGCGATCACATCGACATGTCATCATCACCTGACGACAACGACAGACTAGAAGACATGAAGAAGATGTCCAATGACCACCACCTCTCCCTCTTCCCTCCCATCGAATCTGTCCTCGAGCGCACCATCAAGTGAGCTCCCCCCCTCCCTCACCAACTGACGAAAAAAGGGAGGGACCGAGTATAGAAGACCAGAACAGGCTGCAAGATCTACTGCAGATGTTACGCAAGAGCTCTACCGGCCAGACGAGCGGTAGATCTTCTCCTGTGATGGTTGTAGAGGGAAGGAGTGGGGCGGGAGCTATAGAGGTCGTGCCGCAGGTGCAGGTGCAGCAGGTGCAGGTGCCTGCGGTGGTGGCTGCGACGGAGACGAAGAAGAGTAATGCCATGAGAGTGGATAATCTACTCAATTGAAAGTGTTCGATGTCTTCTTCTTTGGAGTTCGTGTGGGTGTGGAGACTCGTGTGTCTCATGTGTCGGTGATGTACACTCTCGAAGAAGAATCGGAAGAAGAATAAATACAGATGGTAAACGCAGCGCAGCGTCACGCATGGTGTTCATACATGATGAATGATCTTCTCAGACGATCTGACATCATGATCCCAATCATCTGAGCCTTAGTTCGAGCTACATCCAAAGTAGTTTCTAGTCGTTTATCCAGAATGGCCCAATTTTTCTTGACATGTGAATCGTGTCGTCGCGTGAATACGCGAACAAATTAAGGAGATGCAACGCCATTCTTTCCCTCCCCCGATGCAAGCGACACTCTTCCTCCTTTCTCTCGTCTTATTAGCTGGGGTAAGAGTCTATCCCGTCACTTTGACTGAACGAGGAAGGCCTTCGATGCACCACCCCTTCCTACCTCTTTCACAGCCGATGTGCTCGTTACGATCGCCGGCTGCCAACAAACGAAAGGAAAGCTTTATTTCGATTCCGTCAACCAGAGGACTCGATTCGATTCTCCGTCGGGCGTGAGTTTCCTCCCATCCCCAGAAGCCCATCTTTTCGCAGACAACGGTAGACATCTTTACAAAGAGCTCTGAGTACACCATCACCAACGGCTCATGCCAAGTTGGAAAGACCCAGCAGAGTTCTCTCCTGCCCTACACTGTCCCCGCATCTGCCGTATACCAGGGTCAGACCACCGTGAGTGAGATCGAGACCCGATCTCATTGATCTGTGATAGGTGAACGGAATCGACTGCCAGACGTGGATTGTCGCAAGTGGGCTGCTGACCGTCACATACTACGTCATCGGCGATCTTGCCGGTGAGCACGCAACGCCAGCGTGTTGCTGATGATGGCAGGTAGCCTCGCAAGAATCACCGTGGACACTGGTCTGGGAGGACAAGCTGTCACCAACTTTTTCAACATCATCGCAGCTGTACCTGACGCCTCTGTCTTTGACTGTCTGGCCCTCGGTTGCAAGCCGGCCGGTGAGAGTCTGAATTTCTCGCGCCTCCTGACTCGTCTCAGTCTACGACGTGTCTGGTTATGTCAAGAACGCCATCAACAATCAACCCATCGCTGGAGCCTACGTCACAGCCGTTGAGGCTGAGATGACCGTTAAGACTGATTCTCAGGGTCTGTACATGCAGACTGCTCTCACCGCTGGTAACGTCACTCTGTCTGCTTCAGCTGATGGATTCTACAACGCCTCTTCCCTCTTGTCCCTCAACAGTACCATTCAAGGTGAGACATATCTTCTGACGATTGATTTGGAGATTCTGACGCATGGCAGCGGGTACAAACGCAGATTTCTCTCTATCTCCTCTGTTGGTTCAACAAGGCTACCGCATCGTTCTCACCTGGGGTGCCACACCATCTGGTGAGTCTCGATATTACGTATCGTCTGACATTACCAGACCTCGACAGTCACCTCATCACTCCATTCGGTGAAATCTACTTCAACAGCAAGGGTGTAATTTACGGTAATTTCACTGCCACCCTCGATGTCGACGACAGAAGCGGCTACGGTCCAGAGACCATCACCATACAGAACGCACAAGGATATACCCTCAAGTATTACGTTCTCAACTACTCGAGATCTCCTGCTATCGGAACGAGCACGGCCAAGGTTGTTTTGTACGGAAAGGCGGGAGTCATCAAGACGTACTTGGTACCACCGAACTTGATGGATTTGAACTGGTACGTCTTTACCATCAACGCTGACGGTAGCGTCACCGATAATTGAGGATCTAAATGTGGCTCTCTATAAAGATCTCGTTTTATTTCCGGTTTGCCATCACCTGCACCCCTTATTTTCCACAGAAGGGTGAACGGAATCAATTGCACCCAGAAAGGTACCTTTCACCATCACTCTTGTTGTTTATGATCAACGTGGAGTCCATACGACCGAAGGATGTTTCGAAGGCGTTCATCGGTGGAAGATCCACCTCATCCACGTCGAACCTTCTTTTCTCTCGGTGTATCGCATCATGGAGTCGATAAAAAATCCGATGCATGTGGTGTCGATGATCGAGTCGATCATGAGAAGAATCATCGAATGGATTTATTTAGAAGGCAATGTCTACCACCTTCTCCATCTTGACTGTCTTCTGGTATTGAATCTTTCCATCCTCTTGCACCGTAAACGTAGAGAAGGTGTTATCGTTCTGTCCAGCGACATACAAGAACCTGAACTCGTCAACCTCTATATCTCCCCTCCTATCTCACCTTGCAGAAGGGTCCAAATTCATGCCACGAGGGAAGTCTCCGTGTGAGCTCGTAATGTCTAAGAGGGTGAGGTGTCCGTTCGTCTGGTCGATTTGGAAGACGGCGATGCTGTTGTGGCCTCGGTTTGTTGCATACAAGAAGCTGTCCTCTTTAAACCGTGAGATGTGTGAAGGAGTCACCCTCCGTTGGGGTGGATTCTTAATTCGGCGCCGTGTGATGCACCCTTGTAATCAGATGGGAGGGTGCTGATGACTTGTTTCGTCTTCAGTTCTGTCCCGTTGTAGTTGAACGAGTGGATGTTGTTCGCGTTTTCAGACATGACGAACGCCAATTCTGTCCATGGACATCAGATGATGGACATGATGATCGTGATGGAGGGGCTCACGGAGTTTGGAGTGGAAGACGATGTGACGAGGTCCAGTTCCGACTTCAGCGTGCCACGTCTTAGACAATCTGCATGACGTCAGTGATGTCGCGCGCGGATGATGAACTGACTTGAGCTTTCCGTTGGAGCTCAACTTCCAGAAGAAGACGGCGTCTGATCCGAGGTCGACACCTGTATAGGATGAGATGATGATCTCGTGAAATGTCCACGTGTGTCGATGAGATGAAGATGGCACCTGCGATCAATCCGTTGGGTGCCTCGACGATCATGTGAGCGTGAGGTCCTTCCTGAATACCCTTCAATCGGTGGACGTCAAAACAGAGAGAGATGCAAATCACCTGATTGTCTTTACCACTTGGACTTCCCTTTCCAGGCTTCACGATGTTGGCTTGTCCCAGTTTACCAGTGGCATCTACGGGGAACGATGCAAAATGTCCAGAGTCATAGTTGGCAGCGAAGATCCATTTTCCAGAAGAGTGAGTCGAAATGTGGCAGGGTCCATCTGTCCATATCAGTGCTGTCGTAGAGATGGATGTGACATCACCTCCTCCTGATTTGACAATGTTGATACGAGTGAGGTGACCGTCTGATCCTTTGGCCCAAGATCCGACTGTGCCTTTCGATTCAGATAGATCATACAATCTGCTCGAGTTGTGAGGATCCAAAGCGAGAGCTGAGGGCTGGATCGCAGGATAGACATCCTTCAGCGTTACCTCTCCCGTTTTCTACCGATATCACATCAGAATCCATCTCTTCGCGATCTCCCACCTCGTCCTGTAGGAGATGCATGACGCCTCCAGGTGCGGACTGATAGGTACCGAGGTACACGTTACGAGCCATGGCCACGGCAAGGACGAAGAAAAAAACTGCTGCTCTCTGCATGACCGCCGACGGAATTGTAATGCAAGACAAAGAAGAGCCGGTGGAATCTTCCATTGATCATTCTCGAGCTCAGTGACAGTAGAAAAGGGGTTACCCCTTTCTAATTGTCCGGTTCAGGATGGAAATATCCATGGAGGTCGCACCTTCATCTCGGTTGATCACGTGTAGAGAGGGTCAAAGAGGTATATCCGATCACAAAGCCCAACATCAAGATGTACGACCTGGATGGCTTCCGTTCGAAATCACCAGAGTGGATCAGTTGAACACCCACGCAATCCGAGCCAAAGGCTGTGATCTGCAGGACTGACCACCGTACAATGCATTATACTTGGTCTCCTTCTCTCTGCATATCCTTCTCTCATGCTCGTCTCTTGCAATCTTCTGGTAGTGCACCAAAGACAAAGGGCAGTACAGCTGGCCTGGCCTCCAATGCATCGTCAAATTGACAATAGAAGTCTTCAAATTCGGGAGTTGCTGCTCCCATTTCTCTCAAGAAAGGCCTGAGTCTCTCCTATCCTCCTTGTATTTTTTCCATTGGAAGGGGGCAGGATGTAACTCGTCCTGATCGCCCACGGCGATGTTTCTCATCTACTCCCTCCCTCTCCTCCAACGCAAAGATAGTGTTGGTCACCCATTCGTTCATTCATTAGCATCGTCTCGATCATGAACCGACCCTATTCCTCGAACGAAGCGGTGAAATAAAAATCAGTTAAATCTACGAGTCGATCCGTTTACACGTCACCCGAATTCGCACACAACAGAGGCAGAAGGAGAAGAGAATCAAAGAGGTTACATCATGTCCGAAGAGAACACAAACCAACTGTCTAAATTGGTCAGCGACGCCGCGACCAAGCTCGTCCAGTGAGATCGAATTATGTGTGTGACGTAACTGTGGACAGGAAGACATCTGCTGCCTTCGATTCAGCCACGGATGCCGCCAAGAGTGTCGCTCCCGAAGGCCTGATTGAGAAGAAGAGAACATTTACCGATCTATACAAAGAGGTGAAATTGAACGTGACACCTCTCAGCTGATTTAGTCCAACAGGTGATTGACAACTCATTCAAGAACGAGCCTTTTGCACACAAGATCATTAATGTATACACCAACTTGACCTCCATGTTTCAATCGGCCTCCACTTTCTACAACAGATCTTATCCAGTGGATCTCGGTGAGTCCATCTATCTGTACATAAGCATGCAAAATGTTGATATCCAACAGGTGACTTCCTGAAAGAGAAGGAGAAGAACAAGAAGAAGGGAGACAAGAGGAGTGAGAAGGAGGCTGGAAAGAAGAACTCCAAGTATGCACGCTTCTTCAACTCGGGCTACCTGAGACAACTCAAGGCCGCTGGTGATGAATACTCTCCAGAGGGTATCCAGGGTGAGTCGAAAGACATGGAGTCACACGGTGCACGTGCTGATGTCGAATGCAGAGCAGATCAAGAAGCTGCAAGACTACAAAGAGGGAAACTTTTTAGAGAACTTCAACGATGATGAGAAGGTGAGAGAGATGATGCTGCAGAGGAAACTGAAAGAGAGAAGGAGAAGAAGGAGAAGAGCAAGTTGGAGAAGGAAGAGAAGAAGAAGAACAAGGGAGACGACGAAGAGAAGGAGGAAAAGAAAGAAAAGAAGGAGAAGAAGGAGAAGAAAGAGAAGGAGGGTAAGAAGGATAAGAAGGAGAAGAAAGACAAGAAAGACAAGAAGGACAAGAAGGATAAGAAAGACAAGCATGGAAAGAAGGACAAGAAAGACAAGAAGGATAAAAAGGACAAGCATGGAAAGAAGGACAAGAAGGACAAGAAAGACAAGAAGGATAAGAAGGACAAGCACGATAAGAAAGACAAGCATGACAAGAAGGACAAGAAGGATAAGAAGGGAGACGATGAGAAGAAGGGCGTCAAGAAAGAATTAGAAGAGCTGAGAAAATCCGCCAAGAAGGAGACGCACATCCTGGAACAGAGAATCTCCGAACTGAAAGGTCCGCATACATCCTTTCATCTCCTTCTCACTCACGATAGAGCTCACCTCCCCCAACGAGCTGCAGACCTCTATCAGTCGTTTCGCTCCCGCCCTGCAGCTGTTAGATCTGAAGACGGACCCTTCTGATGTCGACCCGAGGGCCAACACCCTGAGAAAGGCTTCTGAACTACAACTCGCCGCGGAAGGGTGGGATTTTTCTCGATTATCGGACGACAATTGTTTTGCTGATGAGGTTCAGATGCTACCGTCAGTACTTGAACAAGTTGATCGAATGCCAGAGGAAGGGGGAGAGTGCCTGTCTCATCAGGTACAGAAACCTCGAGTTCAACTGTGTGAACAAGAGCATCTCTTCTCTCAGACAGCTGTCCACTCTGGACAAGGGTACTTCTCTGCCCCGCGACGACAACGAAGACTTGGATTGATCTCGTTCGAAATTCTCGAATAAACGATTCGTTTATGATAAATAGTCTATACAACGAGCCGCATCAGCTGTTTCCTTGATCGGTCAACTGTGCTGCGTTTGTCATGAGAGGATGGGGTCATGCTTCTCACCTGCGATGAGTCGGTGTCTGATGGAGGGGACAGAGCTCGCATGATGTCGGACTTCATGAAGGGTTTGAAGATGTATTGGTTCATTCCGTTCTCTATGGCTTCCTTGGCGTGTGCATCTCTCGTATTGGCAGAGACACCCACGATCAAGACTGGATCCCTTCCTTTCTCTCTCTCCATTTCTCTGATCTTCTTCGTTGCCTCTTTACCTTCTCCTCTTTCAGTTTCTCATCTATTCATCTTTCTTTTATCTTTATATATAGGTATATATGTATGTTGCACGTATCTTTCTTCTCTTACTGCAAACTACACTTTCTCTCTTGATAGATAACTCTTCATATTTTCTATATCGAATAAAGGAGAAGAAAAGTGAAACTCACCGTTCATGACGGGCATCTCACAATCCATGAGCACTGCATGATACGTCTCACCACCCTCTCCAAACGATCCGACGACCTTATTCAATCCCTCCAATCCATTCTCAGCAGTGTCCACCGTGTAGCCCTCTGATGTCAACAACCTCTGCAGCAACTTGACGTTGATGAGATTGTCCTCCACGATGAGAACTCTCTTCCCGGTAGCGAACCTCTTCTTCGGTTCTGGCTCGTTGTAGTCCGTCAATCTCCTCTTCTTGCGGTGATTGGATGTTTCTTCTGGCAGGTCTTTCTGACAGGTGACGTGAAATTTCACGCAAGTTCCCACGCCTGATCGAGCATCAGTGAAAAGTCGCGTGTTCTCTCCTCACCCTTCTTGCTGTCCACTTGTATGCTTCCGTTCATGCTCTCTACTAATTCTCTCACGATGCTCATACCTAGACCACTACTGGCTCCTGGATTATCATGATCCTTGTCGTGCACCCTTCGATAAGGTTGGAAGATCTGATTATGTTCATCGAGGGTATCACATCCACTCAATTCGAATCGTCATCGTCGATGCGTCGTTGATGTGAATGAGATGATGTCCTCACCTTACGAGCCTCTTCTTCAGACATCCCTTCCCCCGTGTCTTTGATGATGAACCTTAATTCTACATCTTCTCCCTTCTCCACGATAGACAGTTGTACCGACAGCAATGCTCCCTTGACATATTTCGACGCATTCGACAGGATATTGATGAGAATCTGAGACAACTTGTGTGGGTCACCCCTCACATAATGATGATCCGGCCCAGTCTCCCTGTACGTCACCTCTGTCCATCGTTTGTTCTCTCTCATCATCTCAATCTCTCACCCCTCTCGATCATCGTTGCTTTGAACATCAAACCGACGTTCTTGATGACGTTCATTGGATCGAACGACACCGTGTTGAGTTCTGCACTGCCTCTCTCTAACACGGAGACGTTCAAGACGGTGTCCACGATGTCTCTCAGATGTTCGGACGACACTGAGATGGCTCTTAACATCTGAGAGGAGTGAGATCTTCATATGATCGATGGTTCACCTCTTCTTGTACGATTAAACTCTCTCTCATCTCTGTGGTGTCGACGTTCTGTGACAAGATCATACTCTTTGTCTTTTCAAATTCACATTCCAAGACCTGAAATTTTCGTGTGAGTAGACATTCCGACGATCGATTCGTACCTGTCTGCTACCGTAGATACCATTCAGAGGATTTCTCAGCTCGTGACACAGAATGTCCACGAATTCTTCCATGACATTCTTCGTCGCCTTCAAATTCTTCGTTTCAGCCGACAACAGCCTGGCCAACTTGTGGCTTTCGATGTGCATGCACATCTGCAGTGCGATCGCTACGACGACCTGTTTCCCGTTCACTCCTTCTCCTCCACTCTTCTCACCTCGATTCTCTCTTCGTTGAATACGCCGCTGGCGATGTTATTTTCCATGTACATGACTGCCTTGACGGTTCCATTTTTCGTCAGAGGTACACATAGGACAGATTGAACGCCTCGATTGGAGAGGTCTCTGTCGCTGCCGAATTGGATGTCGTCGGCGACCGATGCGATGATGAGGGGGGTCCTCGTTCGAGTGACAAAGTGGATGAGAGAGGTGGGGAATCTGACGTCACCTCTGATGCCATCGATGTCGATCTGTCGTGCGATGAGTCATTTGATGTGATGGCTGATTTGATGTGATGAATGATTTGATGTGATGAATGATTTGATGTGATGGCTGATTTGATGTGATGAAAGATTTGATGTGATGATTGATTGATGTGATGTGTGATTTGATGTGATGAATGATTTGATGTGATGAATGATTTGATGTGATGTGTATATCGGAGGTGATGCGGAGGCTATCGGATTGGATGTGATACATCGAATCATCGATTTGAATGAAGACTTCATCGATGGGATGGTGAAGAAAAATAGGATGACTCACTTGATTCTGATCTAGACTGACGTGAGCTATGATCTGATGATTCTCCATCGCAGAGTGTGACAAGTACAGTGCCCTCTGTGCCCCCGAATTCGTCATCATCTCGTTCATCAGTGCACTCAACATACCTTCCAGCGACCTTTCTCTATCAGATGTGACACTCGAAAATGCTCACATATCAAGGCTGATGGCTTCTGCCACTTTGACCAGAGTGTTCTGGTCCATGTGTTCGATATTTCCTCCGTTCTCTTTCTCTTGTCCTCCCTTCTTCTCCTTGTTTGTCGTACAGTCTGGAAACTTGGATTGGATCTGGTTGACTTTCAATGTGGAGCCCCACTCTGAATAACAACGATGAGCTTCTGTCATGGGACCTATCGATCGTCAGAAATAAAATGAAATAAAATCGAAGGAGATACAATTGCGACGAAATCATGTCACGAGAAAGGATGACAACAATATTGTCTCGATTAGATGGGAAATTAAAATGTCATCTCACCTCTGTACAGACTATTTAATCCCTCGTTGTAGAGCATGGTGGCCATCAATTCGTGACTGAGACCCTCCCACTGAATGAAGTTGTTCTTCTGACAAGACGAGATAGCCCGATCGAATTCCCGACAAGCTTCCGTGATCTTTCCCTCGTGTCTCTTCTCTTCCCCTCTCAGAATGAACACTTTGTGTTCGTTGTTTGCGGGACAGAAAGAATTGAGACTGTGATGATGTCACACTACGTCACGCCACGTCACTCACTTTTCGAACTCCATGGTGTTCTTTTCCATGAATTTGTGAATGAAAATCTTCTCTTCTTCCTCCAAGTCTGTGGTCAGCCCTGCTTGCATTGCATTGAGCACGATCAAATGCGCCAAGAAAGATCCTTCGTGCATGATGTACCACGCAGAGATAAGCTCTCTCACTCGAATGAATCTGTCAAACGATCAGCATCGTGGAGCTACAACTCCACTCACAATTTCACCCAGTCGAACTGCTCCGCGATCGGTGCTTGCGTCCAGTAGCTCTGCTGCACTTTACCGACGTAATAAGACGCCATGAGGAATTTAACGGAGGAGATCTCGCTGACAAACGTGGCCTCTTCCCTTGCAAAGGCTTCGTTGTTCATCGTGTGATCTCTCACGGGGAATAACAGACGGAAGCTCTTGTACAGGTGGGGGCTCCAGATCTTGAGGAAAGCTTCTGCCCTGAGGAATTGTGTGTAAACCTGTATCGATTCAGACTTGCATTCAAGTACTTTGATGTCTATATGAAATAGAAATCCATCGTGAACCATCGCGATCGTATATTTACTTTGATGAGAATGATGAAGAAAATGGACACCTGTTGTAGAGGATAACCAGAGTAATACTGCATTCCCACTAGATTGTGACTTCCATACCCAGCGAACGGATAATCACCGTACTCGAGTGCTGAATCGAAACAATCTTCCATCAGCTGCGCCCCATAGCGGAACGGTTTCACTCGAATGAGAGGACGAGCGTAAGCAAAGAGAGTTCTACATCGCATGGGAAGATTCGGATATTTTTCCATCAGCTGGTACCCCACCTGATGGTGTGTCATAGTGGAAAAATAACGGAAATCTCGCGGAAAACTCTCGAACGTTATACTCACCTCTCCGATGTCGTACAGCCAACGCAGATCACTCGTCAATAGAGGACCACTGATGCTGACCCAATTGCAGTAGATCATAGATGTATACTTACTATCTCCCTTCAGATCTCACATCCATCTCAACACATCTCACCTGTTCCCCGTGGTGATGGCATAATTTACAAATTGCGTCGTGCAAGCGGTGAGATAATTGATCTTACCGATGAGGTACAGTGCAGCCCAAACTGTTGCCATGGCCTTCTGACACTGTTCTTCCGATTCACTGACCCTCTACTCCCGTCACCATCTCACATCTACATCTCCCTCACCTCCCCCGCCACGATATCCTCCAATCTCTTCTCTTTCAACAACTTTTTCGTCACTTCGAATTGACGTTCAGCGACGTCGCGGACGTCTCCATCATCTTGTGGAACGTCTGGAACGGAGATATCGTAGAGTTGAAGGAGCTGTCTGACAGATCCGATCTGCTCGACGTACATCTGCTTGAACTCGTAGCGTGTCGCCTGAACGGCATACACTGCGGCCCTGTCTGCAGTCGAGTTGGCCCAGCGAAGTAGGACGCCGATGACGTCGTCAGAGTGAGAGTGGTCCCCGCTGAGAAATGCGCATTCGGCTTCGGTCTGTTGGGAGGTGAGTGCGGCTATTTCTCAGTGATGTTCACCAGGTGAAGATCGAATGAGATCTGATATTGGTGGGTCCAATAGTTTGACTCTAACATTTCGATGCCTGGTTGTAGATTGAGGGATTTATAGGGTGAGGGTAACGCACCTAACGAAGCGTACTGTACGCCTGGACCGTAAGCGGAAGAGATCTTGGCTCGCTTGGCGGCCCTCAGACACAGTTGAGATAGCTCGGATCTCTCTTTCTCTTCGGTGATTACGCTCTTGGCTAACAAATAATGAGGTAGAAATTGAAACAGATTTTCATCCAACTGATCGTGATCAGTGATGATCATCGTGATGATCGCGAAGATTTTACCTTGTCTAACGATCTACTCTTTAGAATCCTACCGATGTGAAGGTGAATGAAAGGTAATCTCTCCTTATCCAGCATCTCATACGAAGCCTGCTGCACTTTATCGTGCAGGAAAGACATGACGATGTTGCCGATCTACAGACACGTCAGCCTCCATCATGTGCTTTACCTCACCTTCTCCGACAGTTGAGCATTATTGAAGGCAAGTCCAGCTTCGTCACCTCTGACAATCAGCAATTGATCCTTCACAACCGGCCACAGACTCGAAGCCAAACTCCTCGCATCCGTCTCGCAGATAGAGGACAACGTCTCTACGTCGAACGAGTTTCCGATGCAAGAAGCATAAGAGATGGCTTTCTTTGAATCGTCTCCCAGTGCATTCATTCGCGTCAGCATGAGCTGTACGACCTGATATGCGATCAATCTTCACGATTCTGAATCACATACGTCGTCCGTCAGATCTGTAGATAAGATCTTCGATATGTCAAAGGCCCATGATCCAGTCTGTGATTCCCATCGGATGAGATTGGCCTTGGACAGACTGTTCAACATCATGACGATGAAGAATGGATTGCCCTGTGTCTTTGCCATGAGAATCTGACTCAGAGCTGAAATGTGTGTTCGATCGACTGCCCGAGTTCAGTCTATGAATAGGGCAGAGGGTGATGAGGTACCGTTGAGGGTGTCCATCAGCATCTCTTCTACGTGTTCTAATTTTAGATCTTCCAAGTGGATGTCGTGTATGCCTCTCTTCTCTCTGATCTTGTCCACGATCAATCTCAAGCTGTGATCTTCTCCGACCTATATTTAGATCGTCAGCTGCCTCGTTCGGCTTCACAATGAAGCTGACCTCGTTATCTCTGAAGGCTCCGATGATGAGCAAGCTGTTCGTGGCAGAAACCAACAGAAGTGATTCGATGAGAGAGAGTGTGCCCGTATCAGACCACTATGACGTATGATGACGTGGCAACGTAACTCGAAATTTCACCTGAAGATCATCGAGGAATATGATGAGAGGATGTTTCGGCGTGGCAAAGGAAGAGACGAAATCGATGAAAATCGATTTGAATCGGATTTGGTTCTCGATGGATCCCAATTCCGGTAGTTCCGGTTGTGTTCCCAGGATCAGCTCCACTGGTTTCCCATCAATTCTCCACGACGGAATGGAGCTCACCGTCTGGTATGACGTTGATGATGGCCTTGCCTCTACCCTTCAGATTCTTCAGCAAGACAGATTTCCATGCACGGATGCTCTCTTCAGATTCCTAAACGGGTGAATCATGGCGGGAAATTTGAAATTCGAACCGTGAGGATGATTCGGATCAACTGTCGGAAGGCCTGAACGATGGCGGTGTAAGGAACACCCTTGGAGAATTGGTCCACCTGATGACGTCATCACACGTCATTGCGGGTCACAACGGATACCTTTCCGGACACGAAATAACCTCGCTTGTGTACGAGTGGCTTTTGCACTTCTTGGATCAATCTCGTTTTTCCTACTCCACTCTTCCCTGGTCGATGTCACTCGTTCATTCAAGTGGGAACATGTTGAGTGTGATGATGTTGTGATGATGATGTTGTGATGATGATGTTGTGATGATGTTGTGATGATGATGGTGATGATGATGTTGTGATGATGATGATGATGATGATGGTGATGGTGTTGTTTGTGATGGATGAGACGAGAGGATATGATGACGATGTGATGATGTCTATGACATGTTTGTGAGATGATGAAGAGTGTGACGATGAGATCACCGTAGACGAGAACGAGATGACTGGTAGTATCGATCTTTTCCGTCAGATCAATCAACAAATTCCTCTCCTTCTCCCTCCCGTACATCTTTCGATTCACCTACCCCCTCAATCTACAACCCGCCAATCTCTCTCACCTTCAGAATGGGCCTCACGTCGGCCGTCCCAATCTGAAAGTCTTCCCGTCCCAAATCGGAATTTCCATGACATTTCTCTATGTCGTGTATGATACCCTTACTGCTCTGGTAACGATCCTCTGCGTTCTTCGACAACATCTTCCTCACGATGCACCAGACCATCTTCGGGACCTGTCCCAAATGTCGTGAATAAAATGGAATAAAAGATGCGAACCTCGGTGATGGTGGCGGGCTCTCTGGCAATGTGATCGTGGATTAGTTTCGAGCTGTCTGTGTCGGTGAAGGGTGTTCGGCCAGACAGCATGAGATAGAAGATGACACCCAGAGAATAAAAGTCCGTTCGATAATCGACCTCTCTGTTCATTCTACCCGTCTGTTCTGATGGACGATGAGTCATAGGAAGATGGTGGATAACATACCGGGTGAGATGTATTGGTAGGAACCAGACGAAGGTCTGATCGAATAGCACTGGGAGTCGGCCAATAGAGTCGCCGCCCCGTAGTCGATGATGTTCACTTTGCTATTGTGATCGGGCAGTCCACTGATTAAAAAGTGGCGAGATGTGAGGTGTCTGTGGATTACGCCCAATTGGTGGAATGATTGTACAGCTTGGACCATCTTGTTTGAAATATCCAGGAAGGCATTAATCGTCAAACGACCATTCGATGATACACCATCGATGTCACTCTTGAGGAGGTCTTCTACGTTGAGTCCTGGATTGTAATCCATGAGGAGAAAATGATTGTCTTTCTGTTTCCCCATCTTGTGTGGGTGTCAGCTGGGTTTGTATGAATCGAATGAAGCACCTGAATGTATTGCAATGAATGAAGGTTATCATGTAGAATCCTTGAGTATTCTAACTCTCTGGCGTACTTTTCACTCAACTCCCCATCACTTCCGTCGATCGGGCATTTGATGGCAGATATGGTACCATCAGACTCGTTCTTTACTTGGTACACGATACTTCGATCTCCTGATGTCCAATCAGTATCACAACTACCATTAATATATCCATCTCTCTTCGCCTCCCACCTTGATACACCTTCTTCAACACGTGATATGCGATTCCATCAGTCGAAAAGGACAGGTCCATCCTTGTGGCACCTCTTCAGCATCCGTTGGCGTGTGCTGCGTTCTCCGCACCCGAAACAGGTCAGACCGCATGGACAGCTGTAGATGGATTCCTTTTGATATTAGAAAGAAAGTTCCAATCAAGTATTATACTCTCATTCAGTATGATCAATATTAATATCACATAAACTCGTAAAGTTGAACCCGCTTTGGGAACGGTCGAGTTGGATTCCAAGTCGACTCTGAGGTTGGATGATGAGATCCGGTCGTTCCCTGAAGAGTGATCCTACCTACCTCCCGGCTTGGTCGACGTCTTCACTGCCCCTGAGAGGCCAGAGAGATCGTTGCTCTTCGTTCTCTCGCTATCATCGAGTTATAGAGGGCCTTCGGGGCTATGGTTCCCTCTTGTATCTGTGTGTTAAGTCAATAAACCCGAGGGAGTGACAGGGTGCAGACGGTAGGCTTAGAACGGTTTTTCCGCCTGATTCCAGCTTGCTTAGCAGCTTAGAGAGAGCCATAAAAGGCTCGGGGGCATAAGAGGTCCATGGTAGCCTCTGAAGAGATCGTATTAGAGAGCGGGTGAGCTATTTGTGCATCAAAAAGGATCGAAGACTGATCGATAGAATCAGATTGCTCCCTGCAGCTCAACATGAGATACCATTGCACAGGGTTCTTTCGGCCAGTCGCTCAAATCGACAGAAGAAGAGAGAAGACGGACACCGATGGAGATCGTATGTTGAGTCATATTCTAAACTGGTTTTGGAGAAGGTCCACATTTTGAGAATGCTCTTGATGGTGTACGTCGTCACGTGGTCAATCCAAGTCGGAGTGGGGACAACATATCACAGCCGATCTGTTGCACACGCCACAGGTGAAAATTCAAACTCGCTGGACCTCGGTATATAAGTCTGATTATCACGACAGCAATCAGACAGATGCTCACCATAGCTCTGTCTCTCTTCGCACTATGTCTTTCGTTTAGTAAGACAATCATCTTGGCAGTGGCTGATGCCGTGATGGCCATTCACGCATTAAACATGATCTGGTGGGCTGCCACGAGAGACGAATTCGATTGGACCGAAACGACTCTCATCATCACACAGTCTATCGGTGAGCTCCTCTCGACGCGCGAGCTCACTCTCATCAGCCATATCTAATGCGCATTGTTGGGATTTCAAGCTGGTGATGTTCAACAACTGTCTGACTCTCGTGGCGTCGGCGGTCCGGTTATCACTCAGTTCGCAACGTCCTGGACTGGAGATCGCAGGAGATGTCATCTTCATCTTCGCCTTTCTGCTCGGTCACGGATTCATCTTTTCGTCTGCATTAGCTGCCCGGTTGAAAATGGTGAGTCATTAGACAAGAAAAGTCTGATCTTGTGTAGCTGGTTGGTCTCAGAGAACAAAAAATAGAAAAGATTAGACGAGCAGAGGCTGAACACAAACAGGTGTCGCCTGTTGATTCATTCATCGACACATCTGATGCACCGCGCAGATGATCTCTCTCGTTCTGAACATGCTACCAAACGAGTTGGCAAGGAAGGTTTTGGAGAACCAATCGGATAATTTTCACGTACAGCTTCCAAAGGAAGACACATCGATCCTCATATTGGACCTCGTTGGTTTCACAGCTATGTCCTCCGTACATTCACCCACCTCTCTATTAGATTACATGAATTCACTCTATTCTAGTATGGACCAACTGTGCCAAAAGTACAAGATCGAGAAAGTGAGAATCAATTTTAAAATATTTTGAAGAGAGGAAGAATGACGATTGAAGGTGAGAACTGTAGGGGACAGTTACATTTGCGCTGGAAACGTAACGATACCGAATCAGTATCACAAAAGCGCAATTTTAAAATTAGGCTTAGAGTTGATCGACCTTCCTCTACTTCGTGATAATCCATTGAAGGTAAGTCGCAATCTATACTTCATCTGAAATATCGAAAGGAGATCTTAACTCTGAGAATCGGTATCAGCTGCGGTACAGCCGTGTACGGAGTGACAGGACACCACAGATGGCATTATGACGTCACTGGTCCCGTATTTTATGAAGCTGAAGTATTGGAGCCCATTTGCAGGCCAGGTACCCTACTCGTCAGTGAGACCTTCTGGTCTGCTATAGAGAACAAAGAAGAATTTAAATATACGGTGATATTCGTTCTTATTCTGTCGGCTGAACTCCATAGGTATTGTTCAAGAGGGTGATGGATCGATTCGATGTATCAAGAGACATCACTTGCGTAGAGATAGAAGGATATCGAGGAAGAAATAACAGTATTCACCTCATTCGAAGCGATACGACGGAAGATTTTCTCAGGCAACATCAGGTTGATCTGAGGCGGCGCTTGCACGTGAGTCATCAAAGCTTCTTTGGTTAAAATCAAGCAGGATCACTCCAAGAGGTACAAGATGCATCGCATCCACGGGTATTTTGAAGACGGAGGGGCTGAGTACGATTACCGGTCGAAAACTGCCCCTGCCATTCAGAGAGTGGCATTCACTCAAACACTCACCTGCATTCTATTGACCATCACCTGCCTCATATTTGATCATCCATACTATTCACGACCGACGCCTTATCCAGTGTGGCCTCTGTACCTCGTATGTCTCGTCCCCTTCATCATTGTCGTGAGTGGAAAGATGATTCTCCTTCTCATCGACCCAGACAATGATGCTTCGTAAATTTGTGGTCAACATGTGGATTCTCAACTGTTACGCCCTTCTGCGATCGATGTGGTGCATCTTCCTCTTTGCAGCTCTGTGGGCAATCTCTGATTACAACGAATCCATCTTGATGAGAGGATCCATCATCATAGCAACGTTCTCCACTACAATGATCCTCAGTTATGCCATGTTTTACATCTATTTATCTATCATGATGGCTGTGGTACTTATAGCCTCTGCCTTTCAGCCGAATTTGAACAGGTGAAACAAACTCTGATGGTTCATGATGTCTGATGCTCGAAGTCAAATTTTACGACCAGAAGTCGCATCCATCGTATTGTTATTCTACATTATCGGCTTCCATTCAACATACTCGATCCGAGTCAACAAGGCGTTGTACGGTACGATACAGACTGCAGAGTTGAGCGAGCAGATCGCACGAGATTCATCGGCACAGACGGATAAGTTGATCAGGATGCTCTTGCCCGAACACATCTACCACCAATTATCCATCAACCACAAATACATCGCAGAGACTTATCCAGAGGTGAAGCTCAAATCGAAATCAATCCTCAACAGTGGACAGTGTGGATGCATGTTCATCAGCGTACCCCTCGGTCCAAACTCATACGATCGAGTGGCAGAGATGATCTTTGCTATCGACCGTAAGATCATTTCTCTCGGTCTAGAGAAGATCAAGAGAGTGAAGACGGCATTCATGATTGTCACGGGTTTGAAGGGGCCCACCAAACTTGAGAAATTGGTCGAGCTGGCGCACTTTTTCGACCACCTCTTGTCTTCCATAGGGCTGTCTACATGGTATGCAGGTGAACGAGAGATGGAGCTGGTTCTCCATGACACTCGCAGGGATCGCCGTGGGACCGTGCGCTGGAGGCGTCGTGGGAAACACTCGTGTCTGTTTCGATATGTGGGGTGATACCATCAATACGAGCTCTCGAATGATGTCAACCGCCCCTTCTGGCACCATACAGGTGAGTTCCAGTTGATAGACGTTGCGTCTGATGTAATGCAGGTCACAGAATCGGTCGCGCAGAGATTAGAGGACAAGTTCAGGACGAGATATCGGGGGAAGATAGCGATCAAAGGAAAGGGAGAGATGAACACTTGGTGCATCGAGAAGATGGATAGCGTAGAAGAGATACCAGGCACACCCAGGAGCTGACCCTAACGATGGGTCTACACATCAGAGACAGTTCTTAAATTTAAGAGAGAAAGGAGTAGATGATGCGAGTTTGTATTCGTGTATCATCAGTGGAAGACTTTATTGAGACAGTTTGAGCACCCACAACTCGTCACTCCTCGTGTTATCTGATAAGAGTCCACCGTGCATCACGATTCCGTCCTTGTACCCTGTACTCGCGAACCATCCTCTCTGCTCGGGCCTCTCTCCCTCCACCTCGTCCCAAATGAGACGAAATAAAATGAAATCAATCCACCTCCACTCTGCGCCAGGAGTAACCTCCGGTCTCTCCCTCCTGCTTCTCGTCCCAATGAAGGGCCCAAACGTCGTCCCAAAATGCTCCCGCTCCCGCGTGACCCAGTGCAGAAGCTTCCCTCTCTCCGTAAAAGAGCACGGCGGACACAGGACCCTCTTTGAACAATCAGTCATGAGAAGATGAAGACATGTACCTGTGATGCCTACGAAACCGTGAACGGATCGTGGGCCGGGCAGTCCGTGAAGAGGATCGGGTGATGGATGGAAGGTGTTCCACTCGTTGCTGGACACGTCGTAGACGTCTAACGAGTTGTCGGCGCCCAATTCGAAACCTGCGAAACCTCCCCAGCGTATGAGGACATTTCTGTAGAGGTGAGATGATGGATGTGAAGATTAAATGATGGTGGGGTACCTTCCGGCATGAATTGAGGCAGCCAAGACGGTTCCTCCTCTGCCGGGCGCAGGTGCATCTGCAAGTTGGGTCCATGCATTGTCTTTGGGATCATACGAATGCAATTGCGCAGATCTTCCTTTGGTGGGGCACCCAGCATGAATGAACAACCCTGTATATCATCTTAGAATTAGATGTGAATCGAAGTGACTCACGATGATCGACCACATTTGCACAGTGGTAGCTCTTGGGTTCTGGTTGAGAGCCACCTGCAGCGGGGAGCTTCTGCCATGATTCATCCTTCTTCAAAGTCCAGACACCGAGGTCCTCTCCAGTCAGAGGTTCCATTGCCGTACCACCTGATTCCGCAATCACATACCAAATCTTCCTGTGTCGCATGTTTCGAGCGTGTATTCTAACTGATCAAATGAGCTCACCTCGACCACCCCAGAGATAGAAGCGGTCTCCATCAGCCGCAATGGATGCACCGACCCTCGGAACTGGTGCGTCTCCAGAGATCTGTTTGACTTGACCATTAGATAGGTCGACATCATAGGTGATGTTGTCGATGGGAGTTCTGGGTAGATGTTCTCCCGAGAAAATGACGGCGTGTCCATCGTCTAAGACGGCCAAACATTGAGATGAACGAGCTATGAGAGACTCGTCTTTCAACGGAACTTTAGACCATGCGCCTCGTGTCATACCGAATATCTTTGTGCACAGACGGGGAATAATTATTTGAGCCGATTTTCAATAAATCAAGTAGCACCAGAATCTCACAGTGTGAGATTCAGACACATGATTCGGTTTTTCCGGTTGGTAGTCAAATGGTGCATTGAGAATGGATCACTTCTCTCCCGACTACTGGAATATGCACGACAGAAAAATTAGTGATCCAAATGCATGGACACCAACCAGAAAAACCAAATCAGAAAACCGAATCACATTTTAGAACACAGCAACATTTATAGACAGCTATCATCGGACTCAGTCATATCGAACCATCTCCTCATGCCCTCGGCCTCTTGTTCGTCTGTCCTTGTAGCACAGAATCGAAGGTCTCTGTTCATCATGAGATGTGACGTCCATCATCACATCGTGGACTCACGAACTGGTGTTGTGGGTTGGGTTCCCGGTTGGTTGTCAGTCCCTCTACTGTTGATCATGACAAATATGCTGGTGTATTTTTCTTTGTCAAAGGTCTCAGAAACAATAAAACGAAATAAAGCCTACCTCCTTCGGGCTCGAAATCGATCTCTTCCTGGTGCCACTCTGGGCCTACGATGGTTCTGTCCTTCAGAACGAGTTTAAAGTTCTTCTGCACTGCAAAATGTGAGTCATCATCACTCCATCATCTCTCTGATGAAACGATTTCAAAAGGATCCAAATTGGATCAAATGAGAATGGAACAGCCTACACCATAGGACAAAACGAGAATAAAATGAAATAAACTCACTCAGTAGAGAGATGTAATACAGCATCTCTCTGTCTCCCTCACCAGGAGTGATCTCTCCCTGGTTACCGGGTGCGTCTGGCTGGTGGAAGGCGAAATTCATCTTTCCTGCAGAAGAAAATCGGATGAGAAAGAGATCGGAACGGTTCAGCAGCTGCTTGGCCAAGGCCGTAGTGCAGAAGAACACAGCACTATTTCGATCAGACGTGGAGGTGATCGCACGCACCCTCTATTCCATATATCTGGAACTTTGATGGCTTCTTCTCCCGCGTTGAACGTCCAATTGAGAAGCTTCTCGAATTGAGTGTAAGGCACAACGTCCTCTGAAGCATTTCAGTTGATGTCACATCGAAATAAAGAATAAATGTCGGATGAGTTGTAGATGGATGTCGCGGGTACCTGGTATGGGAGGACTGAGTGTCTTCATGATGTTCCTCCAGTCATCATCTGTGGGTGTGTTGAACTGAGAGTCCTTCTTGTCTCGATTGTACAACTTCAACCTCCACAGCTCTAAGACCCAGAATTTGGCGTGATTGGTAGGAACGTTGATCTACCTTCTTTCAACTTTTTCTCATCATCATCAAGATCACCTGTGGTCGGTCTGACGCCTCCTTGTCCTTGTCCTTTTCATTCTTCGAGAAGACCTTCTTGATCTTGGACTTTTTATCTGTGACTGGGCTGGATGGAACTGCGCTGAGGGAGGTGTAGTGCATGATGACGTCCATCATCAGCGTCTTCTTCTGGTTCGTGTTCGAATAGACGCCAATGGCCAGAACTTTCGTGTCCAACTGATGAGATGTCCATCAGATCGCATGTCATGCGAGAGATAACATGATGGGAGGGAGCTCACCGGTGGTGCTTTGTTGTCTTCCGAATGGAGAGACACCGTCAACTCGAGTCTCTTGTTCTTCGTGGGCTTGACATCTGTGTATGGAAACTGTTTTCTGAATTTCGATGCGGGTTGATCGATGATGAATGATTCACATGCCTTCCATTTTCCAGCGTCTTTCTGGGTCGTGTTCACTTTGATGGTGTACCTGTCTCATCGTCACCATCACCTGACCTCTTTCGACTCACTTGCCCGGCATCAGGTGGCCATCTTTTGCACAGACGTCCACCGTGATGTTGGCTTCCTTGTCTTTCAGAAAGAGTCTCCTCTGCGACGGTACTCGGAGGTAGACGTTCGATGATCCCGGCTGGTCTATGGCCCCCGGTGTGTAGTTGTCTTCTTCTTGTGATGCTGTGGCGGCCGAGTCGATTGGTGTGGCGGTCAGAGCATGAATCGGTGTGGCAGGTTGATCCTGGCCGAACGGAACGTTCTCGCCCATGAAAGCAGGGGAAGAGAAGGGTGAATGATCTAGACCCATGTTGGACATGATATGCGCGGTGTCGTAATTGGGTTGGCTCGATGGGTACCCATACAGAGAAGGAGGATCACTCTTACTGTCTAGTAGATATGGGTCCTCGGTGCAATTATTATTTCTTTCTATGGAATGATCGGTCATCACAAAAGGTGGGTTTGTGTGCATTTGATGTTGATTGGAGTGGACCATGTCTAACGACTGTCAGGGATGATACAAAAAGTCCATCCCACCGTTTCCCTGCAGATTATGCATCGGATGAGCGTGAGGATGTAGTGGTTGAAATAGATTCTGTGTGCTATATATGTTTTGGTTCATATACTGTAGAGAAGAGAATGACCCATCAGCTGGATCTGAATTCATCTGATATTGAAATCCCAGGGGGGCGGTGCCATGCATTAGCATATCTTCGATGTGCTGCTGGTTGGAGTCATATGGATCAGGATAAGGTGATTGCAGCCAGTGACTTTGGTCCGCCATCGTGGAGACGTCTGGCTCTGATCTGAATCTTTGTAACACAGCATTCCCACTTCCCTACAACGCGGCGGAGATATCAGGACAGCTCTGTTCCTATGGAGAACCATCTAGAAGTCACAGAAGAACCGCGGCTGCTGTCCACCACACTGGGCAGCACACACTGCGGCAGAATCCAAGTGCTAAGTGAACACTTTTCATCCGAGTGCTAAGTGAACACTTCCCATCCATTCGCTCTCCCAGACAAGCACAATCAATGGGGAATTCCCAGCCTCAAAATGGATGCGATAGTGGTGGCTACAAGTCCATTTGATGGGGTCACACACGATAGAAGTGAAGAAGAGACGGTGTAGGGATCGGCTGCAGAGGCGTGAGTCTCCATTTGTGAAGGGAAATATGGCCCGCACGTACTTTTATGTGTGGAAGAGGATTCCGGCGTGGAGCTTGTGGTTTCTCGGACTATCAGACGTCCTGATTCGAGCAAGACTCACTGAACGAGGAGAGCTCACGAGGGTATTAGTTAGAATCCATCTGTAGAGTCTACGGCAGCTTTCTGACGAAGGTTTTGATAAGATTCCTCCTATGCCCAAAAGGGGAACCAAATTTTTTTCCGGGCATGCTTCAGGCATCCACCATAAGCGTGAGAAGGGAGAGGGGACAGCGAAATTGAGAAGGACTACGAGTTTTACGTCAGATGCGCGAGGAAGATGAGGAAGGGAATGGATTGTCTCACAAACAGACAACGTTCAGCCCCCAGGGTTCGTCATACTCTTCCAGGATGGACGATGAATTAATGTTGATCGAATCACATCACCTCGACGGATATTCAGGGTAAGGAGTTGCGCACTGCAACAAGCAATGTTCTCACGGGGCCCACCGCAGGCGCAGGGCCAGGTCGAACGAACGAATGGCATCTCAAACGCGGGATCTTCTCGTATATGACACAGGCAGGCACTCGTAATTGGATTAATGCTCTGCCTGCGTGTGTGGCCAACTATAATAGTTCGTATCATACCACGATAAAGACATCCCCTAATAAACTGTTGTTCAGCGAGCCGCACGTAGAAAGGGAGCTAAGAACATCCGCATGGCCGCTAAGAGTCGATCTTCACATACCGGTGGGTGTAGCGCCAATCCATCTCATACTGCTCAAGGAGAGCAGCGTACTCGTCGGACCGTGTAAAAGTGGTCTCAATCAGGCTCAGTTGTTCATCGTTGATCTGTTCCAACAGTTCATCGTCATGGCATCCTTGGACTCTGACACCTCGTTGTAGAATTGTGGAAATATTCAAAGTCCAACATCACCGCGATGAGTGGGCTTGTGGACCTCCCGGCCGATGATCTCCAGGATCCATTTGGAGAAGAAGTTCACATCAAGAGAAAGAGTAACGCCACATTCATTGACTCTGACACGGATGATTCGAATCTCGCAAGAGATCTCAAAGATTCTCTCGTGTTAGACGAGAACAAAGACTTGAATGTGTCGAGCGTGATCGAATCAGATACAGCTGCCGAGGAAGAGGATAGAAGAAAGAGGAATTCCTCCTTTGTCGAGCAGCCATTACCTCCAGAGATAGAGGAAACATTTGGTCGTAAATATTCACACGAAGGTATGACCACCCTATCGAGTCTATCTACTGACCAATGATCATCCCGATATCATGTTTTATCGTCTCATTACCGAACAGACTCTTCACACCCAAACTGGGTGAAGCACAAGAAACACGTCTTTGCACTCAGTCTGGCCGGTAAACCCATCTATTCAAGATACGGTGACGAACAGAATCTTGCACCGTTCATGGGCGCTCTCACTGCCATGGTATCTTTCGTGCAAGTCATGGACGACAACCTCAGGTTATCTCCTTCCATCGTCGTCCATATCTCAATCTCCATCCAGATATGTCGTAGCGGGAGCCCATCGATTCGCCTTCCTCGTACGTGGCAGCATAATCCTCGTCTCTGTCTCCCGAACCGATGAACCCACGGCACAGATCACATCTCAACTGAATTACATCTACTCCCAGATCATCTCCATTCTAACAGCCGGAGTCAACCAGATCTTCTCTCGCAAGCCAAACTTTGATCTCAGAAGTTTATTGGGGGGTGCAGATCGCTTCATCGACTCTCTCAACACATTGATGGATCACGACTTTTCTTTCCTCCTCAATTCGATCCACTGTCTTAAACTACCTCCCCAAACGAGGGCTTCCATCGCCCAAGTCCTGCAGCAGGCTCAGCACACCGACCTCCTCTACTCCATCATGATCGCCGGACATCAACTCATCAACCTCGTTCGACCTAAGAAATACGTCCTCCAGCCCGGTGAGTCTCCTCCCTCATCATCCTCATCTGTCATTCTGATCATCTCCATCTGTCATTCTAATCATCATCAGCCGATCTACACTTGGTCATCAACTTTGTCCATGCATCCACGGCCCTTCGCAACGGAAACGAGAACTGGACTCCTCTCTGTCTGCCCAAATTCAACGACACTGGTTTCCTTCACGCTTACGTGTGTTTCATCGCCCCGGACGTGTGCCTCTTGCTCTTGTCCACCAAGCAAGAGTGTTTCTTTGAATTATCATCTTGCAAGGGCATGATCACACAGGTGAGACGGAGAGTGTGTGTGAGATTGACGGGATCAGGGGTTGAACGTCAAGGGGGCGGGAAGTTTGGGTCCCAATTTCAGTCTCATGGATGACATTCTGAAGGCGTACGAGAATCCAGATTATTCTGTCTGTGAGTGAATGACACTCTATCGTTCACATTCACTCTATACAAAAACCATTCATTCCATCTTTCATCTCACACAAAGAACAGCCGAGTTGGGAGTACCAGGGCTGCTCCACTTTGTCTATCGATCAAAGGGAACGCTCCAGTACACTTGTCCTCGTTTCGAGACCCCCTACAACACCTCGAAAGAACAGAAGAGGTACCCTCATTCCCTCGTTAAACCCTAAACCCCACCAGATTGTACAGGATGTACCAGCGGGTCCACCGCCGCACCCACGGTCTAAAATTAGCCCACAAAGTCTACTACCAAGTCTCTCAGCTAGAGACCTTCTTAGGCTGGGTGACAGCTGGCTTCGAATTGTTTGCCGTATTTGGACCATTAGACACGAAGAGCATGTGCATCAAGGGTTGCAACGACATCTTAAAGTGGATCAAGAACGAGGAGAACTCGATCATGATCATCAACTCTCCCGTGTGGTAAAAGTTTAGTTGTAGTGTGGATTTTTATTGTGGAGTGGGTTCCTGTTGGGAGTGAGAAGGTGTCGGTGATGGATCATGATGGTGATGTGCACGATCAGATGATGTTGAAGATGAAGAGGGTGATGATGAAGGCGAAGATGATGAAGAGACACACCGGCTCCGCTGCCTTGGCTTCTTCTGCAGGCTGTGGGAATTTCTTCACGTGCTCCGACTCCCTTACGAACAACTTTGTGATCATCTCGATGAAGGGGAAGACACTGATGGACATGGACACCGCATCTGTCTCATCATCATCATCACCTCCCCCATCTCCCTCTCACCCTTGTAGCCGATTGTCTGAGCACATTCCCACGTTGCCATGGTGATGGGCGATGCTCCCTTCTTCACCAAGTACTCCCTCAGGTTCTCCACCGTCTGGAGCGTTTCAGATGAAATCTCGTCGACTTTTCACCTTCTCCCTCGTGTACAGCTTCGAAGTGAAGACGTAGATCTGTCCGTCACCGACGGCCATTCGAACTGCGAGAGGTTCCTCGCGGCTGCCGTGGATTTTGGCCAGCACTTTGACTTCGTTCTTGTCTTTCACCTCTAACGATTCCCTGCTCGAGTCAGTCTGTGTTCCTCATCATCATCGTGATGGATGACATCCATCACCTGACTTGTTCTAATTCAATCTGTTCAGAAGGTTCGTAGCCAGAGAAGAGTTCTTTGTCTGAGATGATGCGTAATCCAGCTCTCACGACGGTGGATGGAGGACCTGCGGAACGTCATGCATCATCTCATATGGTGATGGTGCACCTGGCGTCAATTTTGGACCGAAGCAGAGTGGTAAGACACCCGACGTTGAGTTGATGAATATGAGCCGGCCACCTTCGTGGACGAAATTGTAAAGAGCCTGGAAGAATGGTCAGAGATGTGATTTGTGATATGGATGTTATGTCTTTGGAGAGAGAAGAGAATGAAGGATTCACCTGGAAGACTTCTCTGGGCTGCATCTGGAAGAGTCCAGAGATGATTACGAGCTGATTGTTGGGTTGCTTGGCTTGGATGAGGTAAGAACTGACCTGCGCAGGTCCGTGAGAAGGTGAAAGAGATGAGAATCCACTCACTTGGAAGGGCTTCACGATCTCTGGCTTGAATCCGACGGCCTCTAACAGATTTCCGAGCTCACCATCTACGGCGAAATCGTAGATCCTGATCTGTAAGTTTTCGTTTTAGAGACAAAGAACGTGCGTTTAGGCCTCCATCACCTTCACTTCGGCGAGATATACATTCAATTCTTCAGCGGTCATCTTCAATTCCGTTGCAAGACGGTCCTTGACTAATAGGGCGGCGTTCAGTTGACTGAGCTTGTCCTTCTTCTGGTCGGTCATCTTGTGGTAGAACGATTGCTTGTGAGAAGCATTGGTAGTTCCCCCTGAAGATCCGTGCCACCAGTGGTAAGTCGGTGGGATGTGAGAAGGTGCATAATACCCAGCCATTTTGTTTCTCTTCGTATGATGAGATGATCGTTCCTTCTATCCCTTGTAGATGGACGTTTACATTTTTCGCATTTTATCAAACGACACGCGTACGGAAGGATAGGAGGAACATGTCTTCTTCATCCTTCTTTGGTAAGAAATCGGTGGACGAAGAACCTAAGGGTGACGGTGTCTACCTGACCGGAAAGAAGATCGATGGTGAGGGAGCCACGTAGGAGATGGGGTCTAATGGGGCGCAGAGATCGTTCAAGAGTTGGTCAGCTTGTGTGAGGACGGTGACTCCGGGGCTCGTTATGGCATGACAAAATCATTGCAAGACATTGGAAAGAAGCAACCCAATCTGGTTATTGGAGCCTGCGCCGACCACATCAGAAAGAACGCCAAGGTAAGACGGACCAACTCTCTCAAGATCCATTGACTGTAATTCAGGGCATTAGTACCGCTCACCGTGTACGTCTGTTGAACATTATCAATCACATCCTCGAGCAGAGGAGAGATCAGGTCGGTTACAATCATTGAAATGGCCGAGACATTTTATCATTTACAATCTCACAGCTGAGCCCTCACCTCGCCCTCCCACTGTTACAGTTGGCCATGTCCGAGATGACAGCCGACAGCAAGGTACCATTCCACCCTCCCTCGTCATCCATTTTCTCACCCCTCCCAGGAAGTTCTTCCCGAGTGGCAAGGTGCAGCCTCCACCGTCTTAGTCTCTCTCGGCATCCGTTTCCCCAACGAGATCATCAACGAACTATTGGGCAAGTTCAACGTTGGAACCTTACCCCATTACTTCATCATCAAGACCCTCGGTGACTTTGCAACGGCCAACCCTTTAGACGTCGTCGTGCGATTGAAAGAAATTTTCGCACGTGTCCTCCCCGTTCTCGCTTCTGTCAAGCAGGACAACATGAAGTGGGTGTTTGCATCGGCCATCGGACAATTTTGTGATGCCGTCATGTCTTACGTCGCCAACATCGACCGAGCGAAGAACAAGGACATCGGCCCTTACACTTTCTCTGGTGATGTCTTTCCTGCATACGAGATCATCTTCTCCAACTGGCTTCAGGTGGAGTCGTTTTATTTCGTTTTATTTCTCCTGACACCGTCGCAGGCGAAGGAAGCCAAGGTGAGAACGATCAGCATACAAGCTCTCGGGTGCATCTCCGCTTGTCTCGAGAGGGAGACATTCGAGACCAATTTGATCAAACTCATCCCAACCATCTTGAACATCTACAAGAAGGAGAAGGATCAACTGCCCGTGACGCAAGGTGAGTCCGAAACGTTTTTCTATCGATTTATTTGTGAGATTTGGGACGTGACCTCTCTCGCAGGTCTCAATGTCGTCTTGGACGTCTGCGTGAAAGACGGCAGCCGAGTGTTAGAACCTCAGCTGAACGTCTTAATGGCCAACCTCTATCCCCTCGTCTGTGTCATCCCAGAGGGCAACAACTCGAACGCCATCAAGAACTACAACGAGCTCCTCCGTTGTTTCCAGACCCTCGGCTTAGTCTTCTCTGACGAGATCGCAACTTTCCTCTTGGAGAAGCTGAACAGCAAGCAATCGTCGGACATCAAGATGAGAGTGGGTGGATTAGCTCTGCTGAAACATCTCGTCACTCGATTGGGTGAGTCGACAGTTGATGTGAGAGGATTGAAGGAGGGATAGTGAAGCAATTTGAGGACAAGAGAGGGCTGTTGGTGACTGGAATCAAACCGTTGATCGTGAACGAGAAGGAGTTGAGGATCAAGAGAGAGTTGGCACAAGTCATCATCTCTATGGCCGTTCAGGATTATTTATCACAAGAAGGTGATGATCATCATGACCATCTCATCGATCGTTCATCATCTCTCATCATCACGACGAAATAAAATAAAATTCCATTCGTCTTCGTTTCATCCTCTGAACGAACACAGGAGGAGAGACATTGGTCGAGTTCATCTTGATCAACGCCAGCATATCCGACGAAGACGTAGACAAGGACAGAGAGCTTCGATCCAAGGAAAAGGAACCGAATCCGAACGCCGTGACTCTCGAGGAGCTTCGAAACCTCTGCGACAACATTCTGAACCTCGCCGCCACCACCATTGACTGCATGCACGGGGTGATGATCAGGACATCATCGACACGATCTCATGACGGACAGGTCCTCTATCCCTTCTTACTCGAAGCTCTCGTCAATCCAAAGTATTCCATCTGCGTGGGAACCATCTGCAAGGCCGTGGGACACATCGGTGGAGTGAAGAGAGAATCGGACGATTCGAATTACTTTATCGATTTCGATCGTGCGGTGAATCTGCCGAAGCCACAGTCTATCATCGCGAGGCTGATGGTCATACTGAACGCTCCACTCAGGAGAGGTAACATCGGTGTGTACAAGTGTAAGAGAGGAGAGGATTCTGATTGGAGGGTGAAGGTATGAACGCATTACAAGCCATGAAGAGCTTGGGGCCCATCTTGCATCCTTCCATCTGCGACATGTGGGACGCTGCCATACCCAAATTAGTCAATTTCCTGGAAACGAACACTGCAGATTTCAAGGCACAGACATGGGAGGACCTCATATTGAGGTGACATTCTATTCACCTGACTTCTCATCTGATTCTTATCGTTCAGATTGTTAGCAGAGACGATCAAAGTCATCAACGATGACGATTGGACGGCAGGTTATGCGAATCAGTTGTTCACACAGATCGACATGTACGCCAACGATCACGAGCTGAAGAGAGTTTCCTTCAAGCATCTGGGTCTCACCCTTCAGAAGTTGAACCACAGGGAGACTGTGAGAACCAAGTTGGAGGGAATGATCGGATCGGTCAATCCAAACAACGAGGCACAGAAATTGGGTTTCGCTCAGGTATTCATTCATCCTTTCATCTCTTCATCTTATCTCCTACTATTCTAACGTGCATATTGTATGTTTCGCTTGTCATTATCTTTCTCTCCTCTTCTCTTCTGTCTTTCTCTCCTCTTCTATCTTCCTCTCGTTTTCATTTCTTCTATCACTCAGTACCTAATCAACGCCTCTTTTATCACTTCTCACACGAATGCAGGGAATGGGATACTGCTCCGTCACTCACTTAGACATGGTCCTCGAGAAACTACAGAACCCACCGAAGCCAGTGGTAGAGAAGAAGGGTGGTTTCTTCTCTTCTTCAAAGAAACCCGCCGACGGCCCCACGGAGCTGAACAACGCTACCGTGTTGGCTTACGGTTACGTCGCCGCGTACAGTCAACCCACGTGAGTGATGATGACGTCACGTGACGTGAGCTGATGGAGGGTAAGGTTGATCACCGCACGTATCGATGTGTCGATCATCAACCATCTGAAGCCCGCCATGCCAAAGATGAAGTCTCTGGCCCAGAAGGTGAGAGACGAAAAGAGAAGATTTCACATCGATCAGTACAACATTTCACATTCGATTCGTCTCATCATCAGAAACTTTGAATCTGACGCGTTCATCTACATTTTTATTCTTTATGTATTATGAATCGATGTGTGACACTCGAACCAGGAGACACTTCTGAAGACGATCGAACTTATTGCCAAGGCCATGCATCCCAGCCACTTGAAGAAGGAATACATCCTCAAGCAGAGAGACGATCTGTTGAGACAAGTCATCAGCATGATGTACACCCTACCATCCAATGCAAAGGGTGCCAAGCCAGAGGAGATATCTGACGCCGTGCTGAATGCCGCACTACAATCGGCCATCAGTCTCATATATCCTTTTCTTTTTCAACTTGAATCGAATGATGAGAGACATCCTTGACTCTGTCTTACACATTTGGATCCCGTGTTACCACCCGAATTGGAGAAGGAGTTGTTAGACAAGATCGCCAGTTTCTATTCCATCCCTCAGATCAAAGATGCAAAGGTATATCATTGATTCATCACACATCATCACCATGTGATGGCACGATGCTCATCATGACTTGATCGACAAGCACATCATGATGACATCATCTCATCCCTCCTTCAGATGATGGAAGGTGTCAACACCGTCTTCACGTCCCTCCTTGCCAGCGACCCAACCATCGAGTGTCTCTGCCGCATCTTCTTATCGGTAGAGCCCGTAGTTCGATCGAACGATCCCGCGCAGAGAGAGAGAGCCACCGGAACCGTATTGTTCTTACTCAAGAAGTTGGCCGAAATCAAGGCATCCGATTTGGACAATCCAGATGTGAGTTATCGACGATTTGATCTGTGATGTGCTGATGGATGACAGAGAGAGAAATCGTTCGTGGCCTGCGGTAACACGATCGCCATGTTGATCCCCAGAGTTACCGATTCAGTGGCACCCATCCGTCAGAGTGCCGTCCACGCCATCCACATCGCCCTGTACATCGATTACGTGAGCACATCATCATGTCATCCTCCTCTCATCATCATGTCATCATTCTCTCATCATTCTCTCATCATTCTCTCATCGATGTATTCATCTCCTCCAGATCTTAAAGACAAACTTGGACAGCGTCCCCCGCTTAGACTCCGTAAGGGAACTCGCTTCGTTCGGTGACTTCAGGAACCGAATCGACACCGAAGAACTCAACGAACAATTCTCCATCGCCCACGAGATGTCGAGAGAGCTCAGCAAGCTCGTCAACCGCGACGAGCTCCCCCAGCTGCTCGCCAATCTGCTCGTGGGCCTGACTGACGTGGAGACTTCTTCTACCTCTGGTGCCTGTGTCGTTCTCAACGGAATGATCAAATTGAGGGGAGGCGAGCTCCTGGCAAAAGTACCGGAGATCGTCGCCGGCATCACAAAGGCCATGGAGAGCATCTCGAGCGATCAGACCATGAACGGAACGCTTCACACCGTGCAGAGCTTGGCTCACCATCATCTGCAGCCCGTTCTAGATCAACTGTTGACATCACCCATTCCTCACGCCACCTTCATCGTCAAGTCATTCCACGCCATCGGTGAATATCGTTTCAAGTGTAAGATGTTAACGTGGAATTTAGCGAGGGATGATAGCTTGTTGGGAGGTACCATCGATCACCTTTTAGATCTGATGAGCAACGGTCAATTGTACGAGGACAAATCGGATGTGAAGGGAAAGGAAGGTCTATTCAATCCCAGACACATTCCCATGTCGGTGAGCGTGGAGAATCTGTGGAGAATCCGTGGGACTGATCGTCCCAGGCCACTTGTGCACTGAAGGAGATCCTGCTGATGGAGAAGGTGCAAGGTTACATGACCGACAACTATGGAAAAGTGTTGTCTCACATCTTACTCCGAATCGGATCTTGCAACGGCCTCGCCAACCCCGATGCCGCCGAGTACGTACGATACGTACGGCTCCACACTGACATCGAACAGACAAGCCGTATCGACCTTGTCCCAATTTGCAGAGAGAGTCGAAGACGAAGGAGTCCTCGCCGCTGCCAACAAGGACGGAATATTTGGGACCATGAAGGCGCCAAATTTCCATTTGGGAGTCGCTCAGTACGTGTCAGCCGTCTGCAGATTCCACCCCGAAGTGAAAGAAGAGCTCTGCCAGGTCCTCTTACCTTATCTCAAGGGAAATTACGTGGGACAGAAGGTGAGACGTTCATCTGAATCTCTCTCACTCCATTCAGATCCTCGTCGCCAGCGTCTTCGCTCAACTCGTAGAATTCTCCGGGGGAAATCTGCGGCTGTTGGACTTTCTCATCAATCGCCTTCTGGCCGGTCTCGTTGACAGCAGCATCAAGATCCACTGCATTGTCGGTCTTGGTAACATCGTTGCCGTCGGTATAGAGGACGGTAACAAGTACGCCCCCACCATCTTGGACGCCCTCTTATCTTCCATCGACGATCGTGACGACAACATCGCACAGCAGGCCATGAACGGCTTGGCTAAAGTCTTTGGCATGGCCGACGAGCAGAGGATCTCACCCATTCTAGTCAACATCTGTCACAGGATCCGCCCGGCCTTTGACAAGGACAACAACGACATCAGGGCAGCCTCTTTCAATCTACTCGGCGCGCTGTTTCGGTTCGGTAACGGTTCGGCCGCCGAACCTTTTTACGAGCAGCTGCACAACAACTTGCCCGCCATACTCGTTCACGTGGACGATCCAAATGCGGGTGAGAGAGATAGAGAGAGGGGAGGCTGAGAGTGTGTCACAGGGGTGAGGACGAGCTGCAGGGCAGCACTGAGGACGCTGGCGCCACTGTTCAGGGAGGAGAGCGTGACACAGTTGTTGGAGCAGCAGTTGGATCCTTCCAGCTTCTTCCAGTACAACGAGTTCTTGAACGATCTGTCTAAATTGTTGGTGAGTGATGATCATGATGATGATGGTGACAATGATGATGATGATGACGCCAATCAGGTGGAATGTTATCCGGATAGAATCAACTACTATGTCATGACATCCATCGATTACTTCAAGAGCCACTGGAACGAGATCAAGATCAATGCCACTGCCCTTGTTGGTTTCATCCTGACCAATCTTCCAGTTGAGAAGAGGAAGGCGTGCAATCTTTCACCTTCTCTCTTCACAAAGGGTGAGTTCTATTCGAGAAGAAACACACTGAGAGAGTGCAGCACTCATTGCCCTCTTGAAGGAGAAGGATCCAGATGTGAGGAAGGCTGCTGCAGAAAGCATGAGCCTCCTCTACGATTATTAAATAGATGGAATTCATTCACAAGATGTGATGGTGGACGTCATTCACATGAACTCTGTTAATGTTTTGTGTCTACATAGCCTCTATTTGGACGCATAGTCCAGCTGCGTAGATATCAACAAAAGGGTAGAGAATTGTCTTGGGCAGATCCTGGATGACATATGAGACGACATTCAATCTCGTTGCCATTCATCCAATAGCCTGTACTGCCAGATCTCAGATATGAATTTCCTTGACACACTTGGTTCCAGCTTGTTATTGCGTATGCATTGTTGTAATTGACAGCTCCTTGTGGCGCAACCCCCACAGCAATCCAGTAAGAATTGACTATGTTGATGAGACTGTTATGACGCTACGTTGTAGAGAAGGAATATCGAAGAGAAAAGGAATTGATTTAACAGTCAAGACCTGAGATGGAAGTTATTAAGAAGAGGTAACCCCAGCCGACATCTGAAACCATGGCCAGCGTTCAATTCATTGTACATTAGTTACCTTTGGGGACAGCTTGCGTAAGATCTCTGGCGGTTGGTATAATAAAGAGGTCAGGATATTGACTCAGAATATTGAATGAAGATGCGGTTGACGTCTTCCAAAGGTTCTCGTCTTGCCCGTGGTGCTTGCTCTTGGTTTCGTAAAAAGTGATCTTTTAGCGGGTCTACAATTGTGTTGTGTAATAAAAAGGGATTGTTTGAAGCCCCTCTGCAAGTAGAGAGGTCTCGTACATCACCATCAAGTCCATCATCTGCATCCATCCTTTACCCCAACGTCAAGTGTGAGATAATCCAACCATAACATCCTTCGAACCCATCTCCTTGATATCATATCTTCCATAAGGAAGGAAAGGGGAAAAGGGGGAAAGAGGATTGTCTCGAAAGAGAAGGGGTCAGCAGCGGATAACACCTGTCTTGTTGACACATCATCGGATACATATTATCTTATCCATCACTTTGGGTAGAGAGAAAGCGGGTGGTGTCAGAATCGGGATCGGAGGGATTCTATTACGGATTGCCATCTAGTGATTGCTCATCGAGCCCATTAGAACATCATAATCGACGGCATCATTGTCAGATTTATTAAGATAAATCATCTACGCCAATTGAGTCGTTAATTGCTGCTCGTGAGAATTGCAATCTGATCAAGGATTGATTCATATCATTGGAGACGAAGCCCGGGCGAGAATATCCAGCGGTAGGCTGAAGGTAGCGTAGAGAGAGCGTAGGTAGCGTGGCATCGCAGGCGGGAGCACCAGCGAGAGGACATCATCTCATGTGAAGAGAGATGGATCGATCGATTGGGCCACATGATGTGATCGATCCCGTGCAGGAGGCCTAAAGAGCATCGGCACCGTCAGGACGGAGGCCAGGACCCAAAAGAGGGGAGCATCTTGTCCAAGACGGTTGATGTAGGAGGCACGAGCAGCACGAGGCACCCGGGAGAGGTGGCAGAGGTGGACATCCATGTGGGTGAATATTCGGTCCACTTCAGAGAAGGCTTGAGCGTTGAGAAGAGCATCGATCTCGTTGTAGGAGTTGGGAAGGTTCTCGTAGGTGTCGTGATGGGCTGCCACGAGAGGAGCACCAGCCTGAATGAGAGGGCCGTAGTAGGGGCAACAGTCGTTGAGATGGCCACGATGGAAGCGGTCGTTGCAGTGTGGACAGATGATGTGAAAGCCGACAAAGAGATTGACTTGCCAGAGGATCGCCATTCGTCTTGTAGCAGGAGATGGCCATCTCATCACATGATCTGCTCCGATGTTGCAGGGACCAGCGTTACGGGCCATAGGAAGGATACAGCGTGGCATGATGACTCCTCGTTGTTATGACGCTACGTTGTAGAGAAGGAATATCGACGAGAAAAGGAATTGATTTAACGGTCTA